>CALSCE010010667.1:1259101-1279101 GCA_943593645.1 Bovichtus variegatus | reverse complement strand
TCTGTTGTTCTTCCTAAGGTTTCTTCCCTTTGTTTGCCTGTTAAAGTTTATTTTTCCTATTGCAAATCGAGGGTCCAAGGACGTTGTTTGGTTTTAACTGCACTGAAATGCTTGAACAATCTTGTTCTTTGTTTTCTATCTTCATACTAAAAAAAGAGGCAGACGTCTTCTGGTTATCCATTCTGGAAACATTTTTGAATAGTTACATTTTTGAGTGTCAAAATATTCTGTCTTACTGTGGATTGAATTCTAAAACAAGAAAAGAGAGAAAGATTAGTTTTCATATTTAACCATCTTAGAGAAGCTGAACAGGGGTTGTTGGCACAGTAAATTTGCCCCAATGTTATCCTCATATTGCTTTAAAAGATACACAAAAACCGTTCTGTAAACATTTCTCAGGTGCTAATGACTGGTCAGTGGTGTCAAGAAATTAAAGGGCGCGGTCTTTTAAATTTAGCAAATAACTTCACATGTATTAACAAAATGGCTGTTGTGTTCAGTGAATTAGGGGCTTTGTGATGACCATGGTCAACTGTTGCTTTTCAAACTACTTAGGGGAGTCAATTCAAGCACACACCGGCTTTAATAACCATTGTCTGGGCCATATGACACAGCAAATCAGATTATATCATGAGGACAAGGAAGCCTAAGTGGAGCAGAGAACAACAACAAGCATCGCTAAGACTATAAAGGACCTGGTCATGGAGAAATGGAGTCACATTTTTCAGCAATTCCAAGCATTTTTAGAAAGAAAAACAACTTAGTTTACTTCTGTCTGCTTGTCAGGGTCTTAATTACGAGAGCATCTAAGGCTGCATTACATATGCAACCCTTATTGTGAGATCAAATTATAGTGAGATCATTACCAGAGGAATGTTTGCTATTATCTGAAGCTGGTTTTAAAAGGGACTTCAAAACGCTCCGTTTTAGCTCCTGTCTGTTTAGGCCACCATCCCGAAAAAGCCCAGTCTGCTCTGATTGGGTTGCGAGAAAAATTGCTAATATAGTTCTCAAGCCGTTGGTGGAGATACTCAGATGAGGGGCGGTATATTCTCATGAGCCTGCATGTGACATAGGAAGAGGAGCCAAATCTAAATGGCTTGTTGAATCCCATGTTTTCTGACCGAGGCAGCCCGCAAACAACTGACTAGGTTGTCTTATTTCACAGTCAGTTTGTTGGTAGACCCTCCAGATACCATATCCCTTTTATCCCCTTTAACAGATCACATATCAGCCATACAAAATCGCCCAGAATGCTTATGTGCAAGTAAATGAAGTGGAGGATATTTTTTAACAAACACCTCACATATGGTGTGGTTTAATGTGCAGTGACTCCTGTCCGTACATTTGTTATAAAAATGATAATGACTTTGAAAGAGAGTCAAGACTCAAACTCTGTCTTTTTATGGCAGCTACTTCTATGCAGAGGGATTCTTAGATGGGCGACGCTGGATCTATGAGTGTTGTATGGAAGGCTGTATAAATCTGAATTCTTACAGAATGTCAGGCTGTTGGGGTCCTGTCAGTGACTCTCTGTATAATTTTCCGTCATCTATAATGACCCATATCACGGAGAAAGCATGCAGGCCCAGATTTGTATTATACTGGATGGATGGACTATGACTGTTGAGGTCACATTGACAGAAATCAGACACACAAGTATTTGGACAGTAACACAGTTGCTGGATTGGTTATTTGTTCTCCCACCTTCACTGGGTTTCTCTATTCTGACACATTTGTGTTGTTCCTACAAAGCTTTTCCCTCACATTAGATATATCTACATAATTGCACAATTTGTCATGTGGAGGTAACTCTTGTCAGTTGTTGATAGAGTTTATTGATAAATTCTGAACTTTTGGTTTAAAGAAGCAGCTACCCCTGCTAATGCATATATGTCAAAAATATTCATGGAAAGATAAGATTGTGTAGCCTTACTACACTCTGGGCTTGTTATGTTTAGTGTCATTGTCTTGCTGCACTGCCAAAGTTAGGCGCCTATGTTTAAAAAGAGTTACTATCCTACGTTGTTCACACAATATGAATGTGACGCACTTACACAGCCTTACATCTTAAAGTCAGAGCCATATTTTAAATCTAATGCACCAGAGTTGAGCTAAACACGTAAGGGGAAACACACCTCTAGTGTTAAAGCATGTCTCCTACAGAATTAACTTATACATTTCGCTTCTTCCCATGACCTTATATTTAAAATCCTTTTTTAATTAGTTTTCCAGGATTCCTGTAATGTTAATCCCTACCTTTCCCATCCAAGCTACAAGATATAATTTGAGAGGGCTCCTATAAGCCTTACTAAAGGTTCTCCGGAATAACACACACTTCCAATGGGGCGAAAGGATCTTTAGAACAGTGTGTATGTTTGTTGCATGTAGTGTCTACTACCTATGTCTTGGGAGTGTATATGTACGATGTGGGAGGTTATAATTGCTGGTCAGTGCTTGTTTAGTCGAGCATTACTCACAGGATTTGTGCGTATAAGCCTGCCATTGAGCGCCTATTTCAGACCGAATTCTCCTCCCCTTCTGCATCGTGGAACTGGTTTAAAGAATTACAAACAACCCACACCGTTTTTTTTCCCTTAATGTTGATTTTTCTCCAGCTAAATCGCTAAAAGCGAAGTATGGAGATGGGTCTGGCTATACGAGACTTGTGCCTGTTGGACATCAAGTACAATTAGTGAGCTGAGGGTTGTGTGCCATCCATCTGGACGTGGTACAAAGTGACTGGGATGGAGGTGGAGCTGGATTTTCTAGAGGCCCCAAAAGCAATCTGCGAGACGGGTTCCTCGCCTCTACTTGCCACAATGTCAGCACCTGGGAATTGAGCCTGCCACTCTCCGATAAGGGCTCAGCTGACTCCTTAACCACGCCAGTGCTCATTACCTCATGCTAGATCAAATCCCCAAGGGGCTTCAACTCCGCTCTGAATCCCTCTTTACAGCCCTCCGGCGACTCATTTAGAGATGAAAGTGGAAAGGCTCACCTGTGAACTGACGCTGGAGGGACAGCAGGTGGAATGAATGGATAGGTAGCCGTCCCGTCTTCACTCTTCCAGTATTCCAGAGCCCTCATTTTGCTTTTTTTCATATGCTTTGTTACAGTATCCCCTTTAAATCCTTCTTTTTCAAATTCAGCTCTTTTCCGTTTGTATATTCAGTGCTAGTGGAGAACACTTCAGAGGGTTTTAAAATTCCATACGGCAGCTATTGCCTTGAAACCTTGACCCAGCTTTAAAGCTATGTTTACGTCCTGTAGGTCATCTCTGTATTATAAACTACAGAACAATTGTTTTATAAACTCCTGATTTCCTAAGGAAGATATTAGGCCCAGTGAAGATGTCAACAACATGTTGTATTTCCCTTGGAGAGCAAGAATTTTATTTGCAACAATGATTGAGTCGTTTTTGTTCTGCAACATTTGCTACAGCAGACTGCGTCAGTTCTACCTTAATGCACCGCATTAACATGGAATCACGTTAAGGAGTTGGTGGAGACCAAACCAGAGCTCAAAGGACAGTGAATATTGGTATTAACATTCATCAGGTTGTCACAGACATCAACATATTCACAATGAATCATAATGTTACTCCGTTTGCTGGATGTGTAAATCGGTTCTTTGCTCAGATACACAACTATTTTAAACAAATGAAATTGAAGGCTCAGAATTTCCTATTAACATGTTGTTTTTTTATATCCCTGGAAAAACCAACACTCTTCTCTTTGCATTCCTATACGGATATTTGTAATGTGTTGAAAATCTGTGGTATACAGACAAAAAATCTGAATGGTATCAAATTGCGTAAGAGTCAATGTACAGCACAGTACCACTGACATGCCAATTGTCGTCATTTTTGAGTCCACCATCCTGAAAGATGGGCAGTCCTGAAAATAACTATATATGGCATGCCTACCTAAGACATGTAGTAATTATGCCATAATCCTGTAAATAGAGGGAATTCAAACCAAGCAGCCAAGGTTTTGAATAGTTAAAGCAAAAGATGATCCAGCATCAGCTTTCCAACCAAAGTCAGCCAAGCTTGCTGCTTGCTCATTTAAGAGCACTGCTGTTGGGTAAATGGAAAACGGGTCTATCTCTGGGGTTTCGGTAGCAGCTGGTAATGCAGTTCACTAAAAGTAGCCCACATTATTGATCAGTAAATGTGAAAAAGTATTGAGGATTAAGTAAACAGGCCAAGGGACAGCACAGATATTTTCATATTAGCCTGAATGCAGAATGCGGCGTCTTTTTTTTGCTCACCCTTAGTTCTCCTAACAGGCTCTTTATTTTTTAAATCGCTTTGGAGTAACAGTGTTTATGCCGCCCGGCTCCAGGTGAATGTTAAATAGTTAAACACAAGAGCTTTTCAGTGAAGATAAAATATAAACGTTGCAAACATTTTTCATATCAGCATTCATCCAGCCACTCACGTCCATTTCCAAAAACATTTCATGCTGCTGAAGAATAAGGCAAGATGCTAAGCACTGTGAGTGGGGAGCGACTCACTTCTTAGCTGATAAATTAGCCTCAAGGAGTGCATTTTAGCTTCTTTTTTCATGGTGCTCAGGTAACTGAGTGCACAAACACAAGGAACGGAAGTCTTTATAGAAAAATCGTGGCACTTTAACAATTTTAAATTTCTTTTAATTTTACGTCCTCTTATTTTTTTCTTTTCTATTCAGTATGCACAACTCCCATTAACTTTACTAATACCTTTATTCACTATGGTGCTTCAATCCCATCCTTCTAGAAAGCTCCCAGCGGTGTGAAGAAGTGACCTTGAGTAGAATATGACACTGGTTTAGACAATTAGTCAAATCAGTTCTTTCGTCCTTAGACAACGCCATCATCTCTAATTGGGGATATTTAATGTATTTGTAAGTGATTTTGATTTTCTTTAAAGGAGGTATGATGCTGTGAAGTTGCCCAGTGAAATAGTACGTGCTGAGCCACAGACAGAGTGGAATATCCAAGGGAAGAAGAAAAGTATCCCTTTTAGACTCAAATGGATTTGATTTATATGGAAATGATTTTGTCTGAAATTATACTTCCAACTCCCCTGTTTTGAAGTAAAGTTGTTTTGATGATTGAGGCTTGAACTTGAATGCAATGCTGGCATGATAAACTGACTTTACAATGGAGCTGCAAATCACTGATCTGGTTACAACATCGGTAAAATGTCCTTTTCTTGTAAACAATGTTAGAAAATACAATATGCTAATGATGAACATAGATCAGTTTTTCATCTTTGTCCTTTGAGGAATTCAGTAACATACAATGCCTTGACTTCTAGATTCCTATTTTCCTTTGAATGATTGTTGCTGATGACTTCTAAAGCCTGAGATATTCCAACCCAGTTGTGATGAGAATTGACACAGCTCTTTATTTGATGGAATCCCCATTCAAATTCAATTTTAAATGCTATGGCAGTGGCAGTGGGTTGTGTATCTGATGGCAGATTAGTTGGGAGAGTAAAGCTGCTGGTATACTAATTAAAAAAATCAAGTTTGGTGTATTTTCAAAGGTTGTTGAATATGCAGTGTTGGGTGCAAATGTCGTAGTCATTGTACCAGAGATCGTTCTGTCCACAGTAGAAAGGTGGAGTTGCAGTTAAGGAAACGATGGTGGAAATAATCCCAATGATGAGAGCCAAAACATGGACACAATGAGCTGTTGCCGTACTAAAAACTAATAACACAAGATGAAAATGATCAAACAACAAAGAAAAATAGATTGTATGTTAATTCCCTAAAGCAGTCGGGGCAGAGAGGGACTGTTTTCCAGCGACGTATGAGGATGTTTTGAGGAGGCGAATACATAGCAGCTGGTTTGGTGTTTTTTAAAACTGAGTAACTTCTCCCATCCCATTATGTTCAACAGCAGGCCATCACATGAAAAAAAACAAACAATTAACTTGGTATTATGTATTCCTCTACATGTTGGTCTATTCCTATGTATTTTATGTAGAGTTCATTATTCAAACCGTACGATAACTGCAGGTTTATGTATGCTGAACATGATAAACAGGATGTCGTCCCTGATAGAGAAAGGTAGGATCATAGGTATGAAAACAATTACATACTGAGCAGCTGCTTTCTGATCTTGTTCATAAAGTTTGCTGGGATCTCGCTTAGACCTTGCCGGGCCTTTCTGGGGCCTCGCTGGGGCAAAACTAAACATATTCATAACATTGTTTACAAGTAGCAGGCATCTGTGGGCGGTGAAGCAGAAAATGTGTACAGTTCAACAGTTACTACTGGATGCCTGTGCACACTGGAGCAATTGCAATCATGACATATTGGCTGTGGTATAATAATATACTATTGGCCTTGTTGTAAAGCCTTGTGTACGCTCCTCAGGTGGCGCCTTATATTTTTGTCCAGGAGGAGAGCATCCTCAGAAAAGCTATTTCACATCGTACTCAAAAAATTACCTTTGATTGTTAATTGCTCCGTCCCAAAAGTCAAGGTACAGTGGATGAGTCTCCCCAGCAGAGAAGGTGCAATTTCACTGGCAGTCATGTCCTGCCCTGCAGAATTGACTCATCAAAAGAAGAGAAACTTTGTGTGTCTCTTCTATGAATGTATTCTCATCTTCATTCCATCATAGCTTTCTGAGGATTTAATCAGTGATAAATTATCTTTCTGAGCAGCTTGCAGGGGGAAGTCCCTGAACTCTCCTTTCCATTATGTCTTCTTTTTCTTTTCTGCCCTCTGCATCAATGTCAACTACGTGAGAGAAAGTGTCTAAGACTGGAAATGCCTGTGCTGGTACTTGTTTTTACAGCTGAACAAATGAATGTTTATTACAAATGTGATAAGATTTCATTGGGAAACGACAAGCATAGTGCTTGTTGGCATCCGTATCAAAGAAAAAGCCTTGAAAAATACAACCTCGCCCATGCTTTAACAAGAAAGCTGTGCTATGTGGTCCTTTTTGTTTGACACACATATCCAGCTGTGCCGTCACAATAACACGCATTTCTGAATTCCGTCATAGATGGATTTGGTAACAATTAAGCAGACCATTAGTTTTTGTTGTTGTTTGATGTATGGGAAATTCTACGATGTGAATTCATAGACTGGATCTGGGTGCTGTGATGCATGTGATTAGCCTGGATACCATGTCTGTGTCACAGCGTGAGGTAGCATCAGAGCCAGGAGATCCTAACCAACATCAACACACTCCCAAACAGGCTTGAATCAGAACAACCACAGCTGTTGACTCATAATAGAAACTCATATCTGATGGCTGTTTATTAGATAATGAAGCTCAACTTTTCCTTGTATCTAAAGAAACAAAGTGATGCTTTTTTCAACAATATACAATTGGCAAATCAATTGTGATACACTGCAGGAGCAGAGATTACATCTGAAAAGATAGGACATGAGCATTGTTGGATATCATGGATGAGCAGAAGTTATACATAGTATGTGGTAACAAATATATATATATATATATATATATATATATCCCAGAGCAATATCTTCCTTAATAGGATGTTTTTCAACATTGGGTACATGTCCTTGTAGATGAAACAGCTTATTGCTTCGTGTTAGCTGTAAATGCTAGCATTACTTGGCTTAACTTGACTTTTGCTACAATGCAAATACAGTGTACATAGCAGCGCTTTACATGGCACAGAAGCTAGCTAGGAAGAGAGTGACACACAATAGAGGCACAGGAGCACAGTTACTTGGAAATATTGTTTTTTCACAGTCTAATGTTTGATGAATTTTACACAGAATCTGGCTTGGATCTGTGGTTGTGAATCTCTCACTCTTGTATTGGTTTGCCAATCGGTTAATCTCACATATTCGTACACATATCGCTGTTAAACCTACTTCTCATCAACCAAATAAGCCTTTGAGGTGTTTGCGAAACAAAAGCTGGACACTGTCACGTTTTTTTTTCATCACCGAAATTGGTTGTGATGGGTATTCTGTTGGACTGATACCTTGCCCCTGTCCCTTTCCCGACCTGTCACATCATTGGAAGCTGTTGGCACCCCACTTTGGCTCAGTGGGGGATTGAAGGGAACAGTAATAAGTACCTCGCTGCATGTGCCCGTACCCATCCACCCCCCTCCTTCACCGCTCCACGCTTCTCTCCTCTGCCTCTCAGAGCAAGACTTGTTTAATTTTAGCAGCTTTGTCACACATTTGACATAGATTAATTATAGGGGCTCTTCATGTCATTTAGTGAGTTGCATATGATCACACACACTTGCTCAGTACCAGAGCAAACAGTTATTCAGGGCACCCTTTCTTCTGCAACAAATCATCAGCCCGCAGTTGCTGTCCCTGCCTCAGCTCCTTTTCCACCGCGCTCAGCGTCACTCCGTCCTCCTCTTCAAGCCCTCTCGGGTCTCAGACGTGATTGCCTCCTCTTGCAAAGCTCTATCCACTCACACCTTTCCTGGCCCTTCTCCACGCTGCTTGGCTGATCGGGAGAAATTGCACCGGAGATGACTGTAGCTTTTTCAACAATTTCATGGCCTAGTTTCACTCCGATAAGAAAAACAGTCCAAAAAAAGGAAGGAAGTAGTGAATGATTCCCAGTCAGTCAGTCATCACTGTAACTGGAAAGCTCGTCCTGGAAACTTTTTTTCTTTTATTTACTTTCCAGTATTATCCAGATATGGGATTCAACATTTGCTTTCTCAATAGACATGGCACTGCAAAAACCTTTTCCACATATAATTTAATACAATGTAACTGAATAGTTTCTTCTATGAGCTTCTGTTGATATGATAAAAAATACAATATAGAATCAAACTGATTTAGTTCAGGTTTCAGATGTATTCAGTGGAATGTCCATTGCAAAATGATAAAACTTAAGGATACGGCCCACTGCTTTGATTGTGGTTGTTATACCATTCGAATGTTACTGGTATTCATAGACGTAAAAAATCACATTCCTTGTCACCGCAAAGTCAGAGGGGAAAGTTGTTTAATACATGATCATGTCATCGCGTAAACAAACCTGCCAATAAAGACATCGAGATAAGGCTGAAATAGTGAATCATTACCCTGATAATGACACTGAATTGCCATTTCATTTCCCTCCATTATTCAGACTGACATTGTGTTCATGTTAGCCATTTTTTCTTGGTGGGTAGGGAGCATTGTTTTGTTTAGTCCTAACCACTTAGTTGCGACTGACGTATCCATCCCACCCCCAGGTCTCCCACATAATTTTCACTCGGCATTGAAGCTGCAGTAGCTCTTGTTGTTGGATGTAGATAGGTAGCTATGTAGGAAGATGGTATCCTCTTTCATAATTCCACCTACAAAACTCTGATCAATTTTCTTCTGTCAATGAGAGCAAACCTTTTTGAACTGCTGAGCAAATCATACACATGGAACCATGCTACTGAGGGATTTTTTTCAAGAGAATCTTGTTTTACCAACATAATTTTTCATATCAATATTGAAAGGTAAATTCCAGTTTCATAAAACGTGGGTCTTATTATTGTAGTTTTGGCCATCATTCCTGTCTTTCTCTAGTGGCAACATTGTGCTCACAAAGTTAAATGTTGAGTCACACAACAAACAAACCAGGTTAGCCAAACTTACTTGCAAAAGAAAACAAAGGAAATGGGTAAATCTATTATACAAATTATGTAAACGTTCATCACAGATTAAAGATCCATTTATGGCTTCCCGTTTGACCCCTTTACTTTCCATAGTCGTGTGCACACAGTTTTCCTGTGCAATAAGGAGCTTTTAGCAACATTTCACGTGCTAACTTTCAGTTGTACATTAATTAATAAAGTGGTTAACATAATCTAGATAAATGGTTGGCTTGTCTCCAACATGTCTTACCTTCTGACTGCTCGTGTTTCCTGTCTCGTCTGAGTTGTTCATGTGCTTTGGTCACTATAATCATAACCACTCAAGAATTGGCCAAACCTATGAAAACAATACCCAAGTTGTATTAAACCTGAATTATCTAAGGTCTCGTGGGGCCTTTAAGGGTCAGCCATTGTGCAGAATTGCAGTTTTAAGTGCATACGGTGTCATTAGGTGAACACACATTACCTGCCACTAATGAATGGCCTCTTGTAATGCATGAGATGAGCCGTAATAGAGCATAGCTATAGTCACTCTGGCAACCCACAGTCACATCAAAGATCTGAAGAGTGCATACATCGTCACATCTTTGTATGTTAACTGTTCATAACCGTGTACGATAATCTGTGCCTCTCAGGAGGATAGGGAGGATTGTCAGGGCCCCTCTCATCATATTCTTAGCATGTAGATTAGACAAGATTTAATCCATCTAATAAGCTGTCCTCTGGCACACCGTGTGTTAGCTGTGCTTCACTGGAGCACAGAGAGGGCCCAGGCTGGGAGCTCCATCTGATGCATGGATGCCGCTGTTGGCTCTCCATGTTTATCCACAGCACCAAGCAGATAAGCATTAGTGGCACCACCAAATACAACAACTTTCCTTTCTTGTACTGTCTCTTTGCATTCCTCTTTTCCTGTTGTTTCTCAACATCGATTAGTCTTTTCCTGTTTCTTTGTTGTCTTGCCTTCTGTTTCTATTTCAGTGTCTGTTAGTGTCTCACCAACTGTCTCCTTTCATCAAGTGCTCCTCTTGAACAGGACTTTGCTAACTTCTTATCCAGTGACTTCTCAAACTCTTCCTCCCTCTTACTAGCCCGTGTTTCATCTTCCACCTTATCCTCTTTAGGATGTGACTAAATCCGAATTGACTGACACTAAAACATGATCAAACATGTCACTACACGCAGTTTAAATTTGCGTTTACTTGATGCGGCTTGACGTTGTACATTTATTTGCTCTTTAAACCAGTGGGAGTGCAGGATAAAGATTAAAGTTGTATAACCATAACCTCGCGAAATCAGGAGTAGCAGTTCAAACCACTCAAAGCACAAACACCAGTGGCTGCTGTGAAAGATCGACAAATGTGGTTGAGGGAATGTGAGGATTTGAAAGCCGTTTGATCAGTAAATGTGCAGATACACAACAACAAGCTCAGTAAGCAGAGCTTCTGAACCAATCATTTTGAAGAATGAACCCTGAGATGTTAGCCTGGAGATATAAAGAAAGGCAGGAAAGTGGAAAACGAAATGGTGATGCTTTTCCAAAATGCAAAGTAACTGGTCATCGGATATTTTGAGCAGCATACAGACGGTGAAATCTGATGAAAAGTTGTATTTCTTAAACCCTTCTTTTCTACATATGAACCCTTCAAACCAACTAGGTTGTATGACGTTTGTCCTACCACAGCTGAAAGAAAAGAGTTTCAACCTATTTCTAATGGTCAACCTTGAAGACGGGCTGAAAAGCCTGCCTGTTTGGGAACACGGAATTTGATTGAGATGTCGAGGCAGTGGGATGTCGCCACGAGGCAGGCATTTTGCCCTGTTTTTGAGGTTGGCCATTTGGAATGGGTACTAAAACTTTTGCCTTCAGGTGCGGTTGCACAAAAAGTAACTGAGGTAATTGTGTAAAGCAGCTATTCTCAACCAGTACCCACTGGTGGGCCTCGGAGCGCCATCTAGTGGACCACAAGGGTACTGCCCAATAGTTAGATTAAATTAATTCATTAATACTTTTGGTAATATACTAGTTTTTACTAGCTAGTTATTTTATATTTAAATGTGCTCAAGAATTCACACAAATAGAAAAACTACTTAAAGCTAGAATGCATAATTTCAGTGACTAGGTTACTGTGCGTTTAATATCACCATGGCAATCACAACACATCATCGGGAAGAGACAAACTGCTAGCTAGCTAACGTTCGCTATGCAGTGGCACAAAAGGGATCGGTTTTTAAAAATCGAAAGTGATGTGGGAGACATAGATTCATAATGGCACGCAGTGATGGGTAAGGGTAGACATAATATTCAATTTGGTTACAGCTTGCAGTGGCATTACACATATTTACACGGCAGTTTATTATTCCTCCTTTTTTTTTTGTCATGTTATGATTTTTTTTGTCTGTATCAGAAAGTTACAAAAATTGTCAGACACAGCCCCCATCGGAAAGGAGTCCTTTATTCGAACAGGTAGTCTCATTTTGATCGGGGTCTGTTTTTCAAGAGAGACAAACATTTAACATTTTCACAATTATGAAAAGCATTTACTAATTCACAAGTACAACCTTGTGAGATCAGAGAATGTAACTTCATGTTTGAAGCATACTGAGACCTCTCCTTGTCCAATTTATTGCCTCCTTGACGGTTCACACTTCCTCACCTTCCTCTATGCTTTATGTAAATCTTCACACTCTTACTGCTGGCTGTCACCAGTGCTCTCCCTTTTCACTTTGTCCCGCTTTTTCTCACTTCCTTTCACCATCCCCTGTGACTCTGCCGTGACCTATCGAGGTCTTTCAGCTGGAGCGGGAGCATTTTCACAACTAAACAGCTGAAAATGAAGCAAGAGAATTCGAAGTGCCTCTGTTGAGCATGCTTTACTTGATGTTTAATGACGAAGGATGGTCTTAAATTCCCAATGGGTTGTTTTGTTTGGAGCCTTGCTCAGAGATAAGAGATAGATAGAAGAGTGATTATAGATAAAAACCTGGCATAACTCAGTTAATCCCACTTGATGGTTATATTGTTATGTCGTAAATGATATCTCTACACTCTTTTTTTGTAGGGTTTGACTTATTGTCCTGGTGACAGTTTTTCCTTTCATAAAACTGAAATTTATGGCCTCATTTATCAAAGTGTGCATAGGGGAATTTCTTATTCGGTATGTAAGTTCTCCCAATATGAAAGTTGGTATTAAATTAACAAAGGCACAGAAATGCACAATGATCAATGCTTGATCTACATCAGTCTTCCTGAGCAACCCTTTGGCCAAAGAAAAACGATTCTGCAAAAAAACGTGAAAGTTGTTATTTACGTTCAATGCCATTACTTTCCACAATATCTTGGTATAGAAACTGCAGGATGGTTAAAGTGGTTAAAAAACGACAAAAGTTGATCGCAGGTCTATGACAGGAAGTGAACTCCATCTCTCCAGCATGAAAATCAGAAAGGCTACATGTGCATCCACCTCCCCATACTCCACACCCTTTTCTCCATGCTACGTAAAAAGCATACTACGTCCTCCACGATTCGTGACGTGCGAAATTAGGGACGTAATTCCTAGAAATTCCGGGCTGGTTTGTGCTCCCCCAAAATGCTATGGGCGATGACGTCCCTTTGAAAAGCCTGTTCGACAAACACTATAAACAGTTCAGTTAATATACTGCTAAATGAAGTTCAGCGAAACCACTTTACTTTCATTTGTAAATGATAAAATAGTGGCTTTATGGAGCTGTAGGTGCAGCTACAGCTGTCAATGCAAATTTAAAAGAATAACATTTCAGTTTGAAATAAATGATTTTCTTGTTCACAAGCGGCAATACCGATGACTTATTTTCACTTGGGAACACAGCAGATGCTAATTTAAATTGAAACTAATCTGAACATGTTGGAATATCCAATATGTAATTTATACTGCCGAAACATCTGGTATATAGGGTCAAGTATGTCTGCAGGTACCATAGGTGTCAGTCTATCAATTTTGACGACATGATTGACAATAGGAGTTTAAATGTCTCCAGTTCTGGAATTGGTTTACCCACGATTACACTTGTCAATCAGATTTAAATGTGACAAGACAGCAGCTGCTGGTGACTGTCAGAGCACACAGTGTGGGGCGTACGCTTCACTGATGGCCACATGCTCGTAGTGACATCAAACACACCATCCCAACTCTGAGCTCCTAGCATGTTATAACACTATATGGTTTAGGAAACTGTGTCATTGATACTGTTGTAGGACTAGCAGGCGTGCAGTACCACTTCAGATCATTCTGATGGAGACACACAGTCGCAGTCTTCCTCTCTTTTTTTTTTTATGGCAACGGATTTCCCCAGTGCAGACAAATGTAATGATTTCACGGTTCTTGTAAAGAGTTTATGGTTCTTCAGCTGTGGTGCAGCAGTCTTACTTAAAGATAACCCTGTTTTTGTGGAAAAGCAAAATCCTGCTTTTGCAAAGGAACAGTTTTACCCGGGAATGTATGATTTAATTGCCAATTGTTATGTGTGTAAACACAAAAGGGTTGTGTGGAATATGGAAACAAATTAATTTCTCAATTAGTTGATCAATTGTTTGGTGTTCAAAATGTCAGATAATAGTGAAAAATGCCCTCCACAATTTCCTGAAGGCTGACTTAATATCATCAAATGTCTTGTTTTGTCTGACCAGCCGTTCAAAATACAAATATATTACATTTACTATCACATAAGACAAAGAAACACAGCACATTCTCACATCTGAGAAGCTAGAACCATTTAATTTAGGCATTTTTGCTTGAAAAATTCCAAAATGATAAATCACTATTTGTCTGTAAATTTCCCTTTTACACATTGTAAATTGAATTGATGACAACATATAAACATTTCTCCACCCCTTGCTCCTTTCTGCATCTGTACAATTTTAAAAGTTCCAAATTAACTGCCTTTGGGAAACTTTTTGATTGTGTTACCTGAGGGCTGTAAATGTAATGAGATGTTTTTAAATGCACTTTAAGCCAAGTGTTCTCCTGCTATGACCTAATCTGATCTCTCTTCTTAACCCGACAGGAAGTGTACCCAGCCAGAGGGGAAATAGTGCTCTCATCCAATGACCTCCAACTGGTGCTACAAGTGGAACGTAATCAGTGAGTATTCCTTCTCTCATACCGTCTTTACTGCCTCAGCACCTTTAATAACCTCCTCTGTCTTCCACCTGAGAAGAGGAAATAATTGTTAGACAGAGAGTGTAGAGTGAAATGATAATAGAGGGAGATATCAAAAAAGCTCTTCCTCTTTTTGGTGAGGTTACTGCAAGGATATTTATTGTTTCCACATCTAAGAATGAACATTGAATGGGTGGCTTTAGGGGGTGGATGTGGTAGTGCTAATAGCAGTTGGTAGCAGCTCAATATGGTAAATGGACTGCATTTACAGTATGTAGCACTCACTCAAAGCACTTTACCACCAGAGTCAGAGGCTACCATACAAGGTGCCACCTGCTCCTGTGATAAACATTCACACACACTTACATGGCAAATGGGAGCAATTTGGGGTTCAGTATCTTGCACACACTTTGACATGTTGACTGCAGAGGCTGGGGATTGAAGCACTGACCCTCTGACCGGTGGGCGACCACTCCACTCCACTCCACTCCTGAGCCACAGCTGCCCACAATAACCCTGAAGCAACAAGGCTCTTCATGTTAAAATGTTCGTTCCACATATCTTTTGTTACGCTTAATCCTTTTGTTTTCCCTCTTTAAGAGCTGTAAACATACAAAGTCAAATCCATTTCAGTTCAGGGCAACCACATAATTATACGTTAAGTAAAACAGAAAACAAAACCCAGGCACAGGTTAGGTTTATTTTATATTTTTTCAATATGTTGTGAGGTCAATTGGTCAGCACAGACAGCTTTTGGAAGCACGATGCCGAAAGAGAATCCTAATGTTCCGTTAGACACACTATTTGATGGTCACGGACAGTTGCTCGTCCATGACCGTGAAATCATAGTTATGGTTTCAACCAGTGGAATTTGAAGCTTTTCATATTTGCCTCAAGAGAGATAAATATGACATGCTTTTGAATCACAGCTTTAGCTTTGCCTCTTTGGAATGCAGGGAATGTGTGAGGAGTGGGGCTAATCAGAATGAGCGGTGGGTTCCATGAAGGGCACGTAGAACAGGGTTCAAGGCCAGCAGAGGTTATGATGTTCCTGTGATAACATCATGGGGAGCTCTGTCTGGTGCGTGCATCATTAGCCAGAGACATGGTGAGACTACCAAGGTGGCTCATTTAACATGCTCATAAAGCCTGGAGGTGGAGAGAACATGCCTGAACACCTCCCCTCTGTTCATCAGAGTGGAAATTCCTGACCAAATAGATCCTCATTAGACTACGCATATGAAGATTTAATTTAGGAAGAATAATTAAGTGTATAATTGCATTTGTTTAGTGAGGAGAGAAGACTATACTCAAAATAGACACCCTGGTATCTATTCTAATGTACCACAACTCTAGAGAGATGTAACATTAAAGCTTTTTTGTTGTTTTAAAAAATATATAAATTATATATTATATAAAATCCCATTTTGGACTCGCAGACTACAGATTTGTGACGAATGCTGTTTACCAACATCTAGGGCTGAACGATATAGAGAACATCAAATGTCACAATTTTTTTGAAAAAGAAATCTGCAGCTATGTGGATATAATGCTAAGTAGGTAAAGGCAAGTAATGGAACAGCTCCAACAGTCTGGTAAATTCAGAAAATTCACTTTACTGTAATCGAGCCCTCAAAAGAGAACACTTATGCCATATTAAGATATGACGTTATCCAAAATCTAAGACGTCTCTTTATCCAGATATTAATGTAATATGGATATATTGCCCACACAGCCCTAAACCTACATGTAATGTCCGTATATTTATGCTTCTTTTAGATTTTTATGTCATTAACCATTACAATACAAACTGAGTGAATTATCATGCACAGGAAAATCTCCATCTTTTAATTTGTCTTTTATTGAATGATAAGAGCCTTGTTTTAAAACCCGATAATTTACACCTGTTTGCTATACAAAACAACTTGTTTTTAAGACTTTTCTAGACGTGGGGGTCAGTATAGTATCGCCACACATAATAATACTCACACCTCCACTGATACGAACAGGTAACAAACAAAGTTCATTTGTATTGGGAAAGGGTTCAAATTATGACACAGCGCTGAAAGGTTTTGTCAAAAAAAACTAAAAAAACTTAAACATTCTAGACAAAAGATATTGCAAAAGATTAAATTAAAAAAGAAATGGAATATAATACAATATTAAAACTCATCCGCAGGTGAGATCCTAAATCTGCCACATGTAGCAGTTTGTCAGTTGAACAGACAGGATACACGGTATTAAGGTACATGTTATTTTCACAGAAGATCATACTTTTCAGAGAGATACTTTAAGAACCCCTCACAGCTGTCTGCTACACTCTATGTGTGTCACTTTAAAGCAGTCACATGGTTGTTGTATTCAAACGGGAATTGTGGCTATGTCACAGTGATTGTTGGTTTGTTGTGAAGAAATGGGGGAAGCATTGCACCACAGGTGTTTGATTTTATTTTGGAATCTTTTCATTGAACTATCCACACAAATCACGACTACCAACATCAGAGCTTATCAAGACTAACTGCATGGACTTTGGTAATAATCTTATAATCACTTGAAAGCAAACTAACTGGTCTGTATGAGTCACACCTCAGTGGATCCTTTTCCTTTTTATGTAGAACTTCAATTACAGCTTCTGTCATGCTCCTCAAATGTCTCTGTAAGCAAAACAAACGTTTCTTTTCATTATCGATGATTCTGCCGTTTATTTTCTAAATTAATCGATAAATTATTGTGGTCTATAGAAAAAAGCAGGAAATCTCTATATTTCAGAGGCTGAAAACAGCATTTTCTGCCATTTTTGCCTGAAAAATTACGTACACAATCAATCGATTATCTTAATAGTTAGTGATTATTTCTTAAATAATATTCAATGAGGAACCCATCAGGTCCCGGTGCCTTACCAAGTGCAATCAAGACTTTCCTTTTGTTGTTCACTGATGGTTGGAAATTCCAATTGGTCAAAGAAAGGATTTATTTCAGTTTTAACGCTGAACTCTGAGGTGTAGAGCTCTTTATAGATTTTTGTTTTAAATTGGTTATTAATATCTAATTGATCAGTGATTATTCCTCGAGCTGTCTCAGCAGATGGCAGATTAATTTACTGGCTCACTCTCCACATTCCCTTTGCCTCAATTTAAAAAAAAATTTGCAGAGCTACACATTTCAAATAGGCTAGAGGTCAGTCAAAGGAGTCAGAGTGTTACTAGTCTATAGCATTTATTTGAGGGATAAGCAAACATACTGGATGTATAGGATTTTAGTTGCTTGGAAACAGATTCATGACTTGGAGTAAGGGGAGACAAATGGAGGAACCGACACAGACAGTTAGGCAGGGCGACAGAAAAACCAGAAGCCCTGAGACAATGGTGGCATACATGGCACAGACAGACAGTGATGAATGGAATGGAGAGGTGGGACACTGAGTCTGGGCCAGGGAGCCACTGCTTATTTTAAACCAGCAGTCCCAGCAAAGCGTACAAGTTTAGTCTGGACCAGCGAATGTAGGTCAGAATAAGAGGGACACATTCTGGGGAAGCAGACGCTCTTGTTGGAGTTACTGGGAATGTTACTGGGAGCTGAGTTTATTTGATCTGCTGCTACTTCCCCTGGGACGGGACTGGAACCTGGCCAGTGTGTTTGAAGGCCAAGATCGTTACTTTTACACTTATAAAAGGAGGAAAATAAAACATTTCCTCATTTCTGGTTGAAATAAAACAAGATGTAGAGTATATTGAAACAAGAAGGAATATCTTGTTATAATGGAGAAGTGTGTTATGATGAAATATATCCCATATAATATTAAAAGAGTCTCTTTTTTACCACAATGCATGTCATTAAAAAGAGAAAGCATTCTTGTCATGATAAACGTATCTCTCTCACAAATAATTATCTTATTACGAAGAGAAAAATATTTTGGTATGATAAAAGTATCTTGTTTTACCTGCTTATTGCACAATTATAGCATTTGGTTATCACAACAATGCATTATTTTATTCAGGAAAAAAAAAAATGTTGCTGTTATGAAAACAGGGCTTTGCTATCAAATCAAAGTAACGCATCATCCGGAAAAAGAAAAATCTTATAATGTTAGATGTCTCTCGTTTTCATAACGTATATTGTTAAGGATAAAATATATATTTCATATTGACAAAATCATATTGTTATCACATTAAATATCTTATTTGGGAAAAAGACAAAAAAATTGTTATAAGGAGATACGTATAAGGAGAAAACATATTACAATAAATATCTAAGAATATCTAAATAAAATAGCTGTATCTCCTTATCAGTGCCTTGTTATGAAGAGAAAATGTATCACATAATATTGAAAGTTAGCCAGGAATATCTTGTTAATATCGTAAATGTAACAGAGTGTGATTAGGAGGAGATAATTATTAATAATATATATAGAATTTATATTTGTTTGTAATGATAAAACAATCTCTTTATGACATCAAAGCATCTTGTTTAGGGAACAATAATATCTCATAATTATAACAGTATCACAGGACAACACAATATCTTATGTAATATGCAGGCAGAAAAAATGCCACGGACAAATGGGAGACATTTCCAGTCAAATTCTATCTGTGTTTATTGAGCTTAAAAACAATTGACAGGTAAGCTATATAAAGAATAACATCATCATGACTCCTCGACTTCTGTTTCCTTTCGGCTGAAGCCCCGGCATCGCGGTTTTCCGTGATATCAGACTGAATCTAACATAAGTAAAATATCTTGTTATTGATCCTCATATCAAGTTTTTATAAATATATATAATATCTCATCAAAAGTCATTTAATTCATCCTGTAATCTGCTTAAGTCTGTCTTCATTTCCTAAAACTGTTAAACTTACTGGTTTATAATTCGTAGACAAGACAATAACATTTGTCTACAACACAGTTCACCAAGATGATTTTCAAGATGCTGAAATATGTGTTAAGAGGAAAAGCCTCTTCAGTCATATTTTGCTCTTTTTTTCTAACCCTCAGCCATATTCTTCTGTCCATCCTTTTCACTTTCCTCTCTTCAGTGGCAGAACGAGTGAATCATATGTGAAAAGTGCTAAATCAAAATGATATACTGGTCTTACAAAGTGTGATTCATTCACTTCAAGTAGTTTAAACAGACATGAGGGAGGAGGAGGAGGAGAGATGGATGCAATGAGAATGAGCTGGGAATGAGCTGACCTACACACAGATCCTAAGAATAGATTGAGCAGGGTGTGTGTGTGTGTGTGTGTGTGTGTGTGTGTGTGTGTGTGTGTGTG
>CALSCE010010667.1:1219584-1259091 GCA_943593645.1 Bovichtus variegatus | reverse complement strand
GTGTGTGTGTGTGTGTGTGTGTGTGTGTGTGTGTGTGTGTGTGTGTGGCTCATGGAATGCCATCTGACGTAAGCCTCGACATGCCTGTGCTGGCTGAAGAACCCAGAACAGACAGATGACATAGGATGTGCTGGCGCTCTGTGAATAACATGTTTGGCCATCCTGCCACTGGTCCCACTCCCAGCTGATGGAATAACGTAACGCACAAAAACAATCACTCGCATGCTCGCAGGAAAGATTAACTGTGTTTTCCAACATTTCCCGGGTCAAGAAAATTGTGGATTTTGAGCGATTGGGTCTAAAAAAAAAAAAGGAAATTTAAAAAATCTACAATTCCATGACAAGCAGGCAAAGTCCATATGCTGATGAACATCATGTGATGTGATGGCCTAAAGCTCCAAAACAGATTATAAAAGGACCTCTTGATGAGTTTTCTTGTTGTTTCCAAGTTCAAAACTGTACTTAGAATCATGATTTTTCTTCTTTTTTTTATAATATTAATATGATTTGAGAATTGCTATTATTCGGAGGGTCGGTGGGTCGATCTCCGGTCTCTGCAGTCAGCATGTCAAAGTGTCCTTTTGGGGTTCAGTGCAAGATACTGAACCCCAAATTACTCCCGATGGCAACGGTGTGTGAGTGTGTGTGAATGGTTATCACTGATGAGCATGTTGCACCTTGTACAGTAGCCTCTGACTCTGTATGAATGTGTGTGAATTGTGTGAATTGTGAATCTCAGAATTGCTTAGTATTTGTCAGAAATAATAGGACAGGCTGCTGCTCCGCTCTGGAGGTGCTGGTTAAAAATCAGATGTGATGAGTGATTCAGACTATTCTTTACAGTCTGCTAGCAATAGCTGCTGGTTCGTACTTGACTTTTATCAAACTAGAAATTTCGGACTGGTAAATTAGCTAGAAAATTAGATAGCTCATTTTTGGTCTTTTAGACAAAGAGGTGCAAAACGATACATGGTAGCTTGCTGTTATAATCCATCTTTCTCTGAGAGTACAGACGCAGGCTTGTGATGCACATATCTACAGCTGTAGAGATTGGACATTATGCTTTAAGGAGGTCATTGCTGCAGTTGCACACTATGGATCAAACCCCGAGGTATATTCTTCCATCAATTACTTTTTCATGGAAAGCAGTGCTACGAAGAAAGCAATTTCCTCATCCAGTAGGACATAATCTCATAATAGCAAAACTAATTCTTAAACAGAGAAAATGAAACTGCCTTCTAGGGAACAAAAAATATAATACCAAAAAATAATCTGTTTAGAAATTGGACTGGCACAGTTTCAATTTATTAAATCAAGAAAAACTTCTTCATTTTAGAGAGTAAGAACATTACTTTTGCTAATGTTACAGGTAACATTGTTTACAAAGCTGCATATCTGTGTGTGTGTGTGTGTGTGTGTGTGTGTGTGTGTGTGTGTGTGTGTACAAGCAAGGAAAATTAATTAGACCAACATATACATTATTATTGAAGTACCAGCAGGGTAATCATCATATATTAAATATTAATAGCATCAAAACAATTGGCCCTATCATTCAATTAGTTTGCATTGGCTGGTGTTGCTCAGCAGCTTTACTTTCTCGCCTCAGTTTATCTCACACAGCTCAGGATGTTGGCATTGCACTTAAAGAGCACATTTAATTTTAATTCCACATTTTCCGTTCAGGGTTACTTGATGAAGTGTAAGCTCTCGCTATGTTAATGAAAGCCTTGATTACACTGCTACGCTGGGATGGTATGTAATGAAATGGGCAATACATGCCATCCATTGTCCATAATGATGAGGCAGACCCTTGGAAATGTGTCTAGTTGAGCTAAATGTATTTCTGTACGCCAGACAGCAGACATGACAAGGTGTTAATTAGGACTGGGGTCCTCTGAGAGTCTGACTTCACAAAGACAAGTTTAGTGGGAGCGGCCCTTTTTAAGCGCTCTCCTGGCAACAGCTTTTTATTATCCCAGTTCCTTCATCGATTTTTCCCCAGGCACTAGTTTGTTTGAACTTGGCTGCTGCCCCACAGTGTCTCCACTTTAATACTGATTCAAATCAATAATGAGCTTTGTTCTGTTAATCTGCTCTAATCCAGTTTGGGATGTCAGATCAGACGATGACTGGCATTTTCGAGCCAGCCTGCGTCTGCCTCCTTTTTGCGAAGGGAAAATCCCAAGAAAGCCACTCCGATGAGATGCTTCAGCTGGCAGGATGAACGGATGAAGGGAGTGGGGCAAGAGAGGAAGACCGGGAGGGGGTGGGTGGGTGTGTGAGAGTGACGTATGAGTTGGTGCCAGGAAAATGTATTGACCTCCAAAGTCTCTGTGGAGTGTGGGAAAGACGGAGATACTGCAGAGAAGCTCACAGGAAACAGAACAATCTTTCAGTGAAACTTAGTCCTGGCGGTCAAGGAGTGTATGGAGGAGAAGTAGATGTAAAAGTGGAGTGAGACAGAGAGCAGATGGTGGTGTTTAGATAATGTGAGCCTTGGCCTGCCAGACCTGTATACCCTGCAGACTGACTATTGTTTCCGTTTTGGCATGTACTGAGGAAGTCCTGTTAGAGCAGCTGCGCAGCCTTGAAGCATTTAATATTTACTCCACATTTCTATATGGTTGCGCATCTGCAGAAACTCACACACTCTGTGACATGTGATGTGTGTACAGTACGGTCCTGCTCACCAGTGTGTTTGTATCCCTAAAGTCAGCGTAGCCTCATCTGTCAAACTGTGACCTTCTGAAACGAAATGTCTGCGACAGACCCCGACCAAGACTCAGGCCTACAGGGCTTTGTTGCCATCTCTCATTTCACTTCACGCCTTAACTCCAGGATGACTGATGGCCAGCACAAATCACATTTCACACACCTTTTCCACGTCAGACAGCAAAGTCAGGCTCCACAATACAACTATACACAGTCAGAAGGTTGAAACCATTAAAATGTCTAAAAGTTTGTATCTTCATTCAAAACCTCTAAAGGTCTTAAAACATGCAGCTGTTTACAATTCAAAAAGAGCTTTTTAGAGTGCAAGTTTTCCTTTATTTGTTCCACTCACTTGGTAGATATTTAACATGCTGTTTCACACCCAGCATTTTCGGCTAATTATTGCCATGAAAATTACCTTGAATGTTATTTGACCTGAGACTAGAAAGGCTGAGCCACTCAGTTGATGTCTCTTTTATTTGAAATTTCAGCTGACAAATTGTCCCTGCGTGGCATTTCCCAGATCCAGTTTCTCTACAAGCCTGTCTTGTTCAATTTGAAAACATGCAAAGAATTTAACTGGCATCCTGCTGGCCTTCTTTTGAACTCCCCGAATGGATTGGCCTTTCTTGTGTTCAACATATGATCACTGAATGTTTGAGTCCAATGCAATTCTCCCTGCGCTGATTCAGATGATCCTGATATCTGTCCAGCTGTGTCATGGACCTGTGGTAAAGAATTCTTACTGCCTAACCAGCCCTGCATTCAAACAACCCAGGGGGCTGCGTTGGTGGTCATGTGTTGCTTCAAGTGCCAGTGACACCATCCAGGAAGTCCAATTTGACTGATGTGTGAATTTCTGGGCAATTTATAACACCGCGAGACAGGATTTTACAACTATCTGCGACGATCACATGGCAAACAGTAGACATACACTGTTCACATTACAGAGTAGTCCACCAGGAATGTACAAACCTGCCGGGTAATGTCGAAACCCTGCAGGTTTTTTTTTAGCTGGAGCCCTCTGCATTGCCCCCATTCCAATGAATAGGAGCTCTGCATTTTTTAAAATTAGTTATGAGTTAAAATTGGTCTGAGCGCTGCATAAAAAGTAACCCACACTGGTACCATATCTGCCAAAAGTATTGTGGGCAGCCCCCCAGATGGGAAGGATGTAGGCCATATTTCATTTGCAAGATTTTTGATCTTTTGTGTTTCACCTATCTCACCCCTTCCCTGTCACCTTTGCTATCTTTCGTTTCAATTTTAATGAGCATAAATGTTAACTAAACTTAACTAAATAACTAAAATAACTTTAGTTTCGGTCGATCTTATATAACTTCTTATATGTATAAACTATCTCATAGTGGTCACAGTTTATTTCCTGTTGCAGTTTTTGTCACATTTAAGATGTGCAATGTGTTTTATAAGCTGCGATGGCCGAGTGGTTAAGGCGTTGGACTTGAAATCCAATGGGATCTTCCCGCGCAGGTTCGAACCCTGCTCGCAGCGCAAATATATATATTTTTTTTTTAGATGTTTCATTTGTAAAGACACGACAGTGGTGACAAACAGAAGGGACAGATTTTATTGGAGCAATAGAAATAAACCTGGGAGGGTGTTTTGCGATTTCCTCATAAAAAAAAAAAACAGGTATTGCAAAATACCCAGTGAAGTTTACATTGTTCATTATAATGTGTTAAACTAATGGCATTATATAAACTTCCATCAATACAAGAACAGCGATACATAACCTTCCTGCAGATACAAAAGGCACCGCTTGGATTTGAACCCAGGATCTCTTGTTTAATAGAGAGGCACCTTATCCAACTAAGCCACAGCATACATATGTTTTTCCTACAGGTCTGTGTGATATTACAGCCATGTGTTGATTTTTTGTTACAAATGCATCGCAATGTCAAGATAAACTGCTTTCAAATGGTCCAGTGTTAACGCACGCTGATGTTCCAGGAAAGCAGCAGTTTTATTCAATGCTTGTCACATCTACTTACCCTTGACTGTACATTGTCTGTGTGGTTTATCCAGTGTATGTTACATCATTTAATTCAGTTTGTCAAATGACACCAATCTAAGAGATGTGACCAATGGTTGTGGCATTCAGCTCCACTCGTCGCAAGGCCGCTCAAGCATCGCTCATAGCATCGCTCATAGCATCGCTCATAGCATCGCTCATAGCATCGCTTATACTTGTTGTTCCCAGATAAAGAAAATGTCTATTGAAAGTTAAGATACATGCATTATACCCATCTCATGAAAGCTTAAGTTTTAGTTAAGCTACGTATGATACCACTGGCAAGCCAAGAATACAAACATATATTTGCCATGAGCAATCATCACTTTCTTTTGTTTTCAACAGAAGCCATTAACCTTGATGCTGTGACAGGGGCTCAGGGAGCTGACAACACACTTCACAGATGGTTGACAGGCCATGAACAGGCGTTGGGGCCAATTAGAGCCAGTGTGACAAACATGGAGGTTCCTGGTTGTCCTCGTCAAAGAATGTGACCACGGCATGTTGTCAGGTTGAGGTTAGCTGTGAAGTGTGCTTGTCAGGTCACCTTTGCTGCCTGTCCTTAGCCCATCTGAGCCCAAAGACGTTATTTAGTAAGATAAGGAAAAATGCCACAACATATGTTCTGATTAGTCTTGACATAGACTGACAGTGGGCCACATACATACTTGACTAGAGTTAGAACTAGAGTTACATCCAGGTAACTTCTATTTGTCATGTCTCATTACTGAATAGGAGACTAATCCCCTGCTATTGTTGTGTTTACATTCACTCATTAGCTATGATGGAGGGTGGGGGTCCAAGCAGAAAGCGGAAAGTTTGCATTAGAAATGACTTTGCTACATATGTGTTACTGAAAAGAAGATAACAGAACTGTTTTTACTCCAGCTTCAAGTTGTCTTCACTCTTAACGATCTTCACCAGCATCAGAAGCTTGTAGGAGAAAACACAGACAGCCCGAGCTGACCAATCACAGTTCTTGTTGTCTCTAATTGCTGTCTCCGTCACAACCGCATCCCCGATGTTTGTGTTTTTCAGGGGGTTCATGTCAGTTACGGCGTAGCTATGGCGTCCACAAGTGTAAGATCCAACACTACATTCCCTAAGTGCACAACTATAAATATCACTCAATATTTTGGGTTGCTGGCTGCCAAACATCAACCACCAATCCATCACATCTAAGACTAACATTAGCATTCCAATAATCTGACTCTTAACTAACTTTGTCTGTCTGCTGTGCGTTTGTCACGTTGAGCAACAGCTTTTACATTAAACATCGTCTTTGATCTATTGTTAATATAAAAATATTGATTAGTGCAGCTTTAATAAATACAAACTATTGGTTTCATACACACCAAAGCATTGTATGAGTAAACATTTAGATATCCTCTCTGCTGCTTCTTGTCTAGCAGTCATGTGTTTCATTGATTGAGTGAGGTTGTCTGCTGTAGTGTGTAATTGTGGCCCCTCATTGGGCCCCAGATGCTAGCTCTGTTTTTCCAGATGTCTCTTAGAGGACATGGGAGGGCCATAGTTCCATTAACTGCAGCGCTGCCATTTTTTTCTCTTTTTTTCCAGAGGCTAATAATTTAGCTTAAATGAATCTCAGGCCCAGGAACACTGTAATTACGATTACATTATTTATATTGGTCGTACAGTGCACAATAAAAACGCTAGCAGTGTTTTGATGTAGCTACGGGAAACAGCACCTGAAACCCGGCTGCTATAATTTCTTTGTTGTCTTATCACCACTGTTCCCGCTCCCAGCAGCACTCAGCCCTTTCTCACAGACGTGATGAATGTCCTCTCTCGGCCCTCCTGTGTTTGTGTCTTTGAGGCTTAGCACAATATGCCCAATTCAGAAATTCTCAAATGTTCAACGTTGCTTTTCTGTTTGGCCTCGTTAGGCATTGAGACATATTTCTTTTGATAAGAATGTTTGCTTACTATTCCTTTCAGCATCCTATTGTAGAACACATTTCATGGTTGGGCTTAATTTAACTTAGGTCATAGTAGGTATGGTAGGTATGGTAGGTATGGCATGTGTTGGCGTAATCCATTATGCAAGCAACAGAGGCTCTTATGAGGATAGGATGAGTTTCTGTTCAGTAGTTGCTGTAAAAAGGAAAGGAGCAAAGAGAGAGCAACCGTTCAATTCCCTCGTCATCGTGTCAGATGTTTATTAGCCCACCGCAACCTCCCTGGGACAGGGGGAGGGTAGCCAGTAGTGGACTGAAGGAGTTCTGTGTGTACAGAGTCAGCACAAGGAGTTATTTGCAAACTAGTTTGGTCTGGGTATGTGTGAGTAACGATGGGTAAATAAAAGGAGGTGAGAGGGAGAAAATGGACAAAAGGAGATGATTAATCTCTTAATGGCAATACTCAACGTCCTAGAAAGTGTGCAAGAAAGTGTGCGAGAAAGTATGCGAGAAAGAGGAGAATGTGTTTATGCCCTTTTTTTGTGTGTCTTCATGTCTTTTCCTGTCAGTAGGGCAATGGGTGACTTTCTCCATCTCACTCTCTCACCCTCCCCTCCATGTTATTTGCAGATATCTCCCTGCCAGCTCTTGGAAGTAGTTCATTGTAGATATAACTGACAGCTGGCTGGGCTCTCGGGCTTGTTGTGTTGTTTCAGCTGACCAATAAAAACTTTCTACAACAGAGCTAAAAGACATTAAGGAGTGCGAATATTTTGCAAATGAGCACATTATTGGTGATTGCCTGGTTAATTTCCCTATAGTACATTGTTATAGACTTCATGTATTTGAACAAAAAAGACTCAAACTGTGTCTTTCAAATTTATGTCTCCTCCGCGACTGGGAATGTGTCATGTCTTTGTAGATCGACCTCTGCTGCTTGTGGTCACATTTACTGTGCCTACATTTTAGCAAATATCTGAGCAGTTTTATAATGTAATAAACAACATTAAAGACTGACAGAGCTGGAAGACAATTCTGCAAGAGACTTCTATAGCAGACTCACAAACATTACCCTTTGTACGTAGGTGAGCTTATTAGATCAGTTCTCGGGTTGAGCGATATATTTACATTTCCAACCGGCCATCCCCATCCCAACAAACAGACAAATTAATTTTTTTTGTAATGGTCATACAAGAAGGCACTGTAAAACAATGTCATCCTGACAATGAGGGTGCCAGATCAGAAAACAGTCACATGAAGGCAGTGACACAACTAGCTGTTTATCCTTCAGGCTGGAGGACTTGTTGACAGAAACAGGCCCCACAAAGTTAGAAATCTGGTCATTAAAAACCTGAGAACATGATGTGCAGCTTCATGTTCCACAATTTTAAGGGGAACAGAAATTAATTACATTTTCAAAGAATCAGCTAGAGAGGCCCATCTTAGAAGCCATCGAAGTGAGAAAATACAACGGAAGCCAAAGGAGAAGTGGTTTGACCGACAATGAAATGTAAGAGACAACTAATGAGGCTACTGTCAAAGCAAAAACATGCTGCAGATCATATACACTGCAGACAAATAAGTCTTACGTCAAAACATGAAATACCACCTTTATGACAAAAGAGCTAGAAAGAAAACTAAAAATCAAAATTCTTGGACATGTTGGAAAAAATGCAATGACAGAGAGAACAAGGATGATTATTTGAATAATGACCTTGCCTCTCAAAAGCAGCATTAAAGCAAAGTCAGCATTAAAGCAATTCTTAAGAAAAACACATCCTGCATTTAAACAGATATTAAAAGCACAAAAGCTTTATTCAAAACAGAGGTATAGGTCAAGGATGCCATCTAAGCCAAACTTTATTCAACATTTATATTAATGAGTTGGCAGCAACTCTGCAGTCATCTGCATCACCTTGGCTCACTGTAGGGGACCAAGAGAAAAGAAAAGGAATTCTATATGCAGACAACCTTGTCATAGAGTCCCATACAGCACAACGACTGGAACAAAGTCTGTCCTTGTTGGAAAAATCATCAATAAATGCAGACAAAGAGCTTAATTTCACTGTTAAAAAAAACACTCAATGCTACATTAGCTTAAGCATGAACTCATCTGTGTGGGTTTTTACATTTTCAAGCCAGAGAAAAAAACTATTTGTCAATTTACAACACCAATTAGATAAAGTATTTTCATAGTTCTAAAATTGATTAAGTTTTTTAAATAAATTTGGGTCATTTTGTTAATAGTGCTTGTCGATTTTTTATGTTTTTTAGCTGTAACACCATGGCATAACCTAAATACTTTATCCTGACAAGGGAACATAGAAATTGAGTTAAATGATTCTGACAAAATGGCTATGTTATACTAATACCTTTGTTAGGGATACCAGAAGTCTTACCAAGGCACTGCAGGGTGGATAATAATATATAGAGTGTAATGGTACAACCTAATGGGCTTAGAAAACGAGTTTTGGGTTATAAAGAAAATGATATTTAGAAAATATGGCTACTTCTAAAGCCATTTTCAAAACTATTGCTTCTCCCAAATCCCTAAGGCCCAAACAAAGAACACAGCAAGAAAAGACAAACTGTCCTCTCCCCTTAACTGTAATCTGCTGGGACAAAGTGCACCATAAAATCCTGTCAGCCCTCACTGAAAAGTACAGGATGACTTCCAAAATGAAGAGGAAAAAAATACAACATACTCAACTAAAGGATAGGCAAAACAGGAAGAGCTAAAGAAGGCATGACTACACCCCCTCCACACACACACACACACACACGCGCGTGCACACGCACACACACACACACACACACACACACACACACTTAAACATACTATAGCAAGTTTAGCAGGGATCTGTTTTTGTTCCTGTTTGTAAAAGACAAGAAAAGGGATCCATTATTACATAATCAATGACTCATCAAAAACATGTTGCCTTGATCAGATTTTAGTATATTTTGGTCATTATTGAAAAGAAGGCCCTGACACGTCTCCATATGCACTCTGCCATCAGACGGAGAGTCTCAGTGGCTGAAGAGACTTGAGCTCAGCCAGAACATGCCCCAGCGCCGGCAGTCACAGCGGGCTGCTGGACCTGTGTAACGGCAGCAACAGGGAGTTTGCAGTTCCCCCTTGCTGTGGTTGAACTTGAACTCAAGTTAACTGCTGACTGAAACTACGCCGTTTCCTGGGGCTGCCGACAAATATGCACTCACCGAAACAGCTTCCTGGCAACTGTGAGGACGAAGCAAGGTGGTGCGGGTGGTTCTCTTGTTTCTGCCACTTTGAAGCCTGTTTCAAACATGTACTGTATATAAAGTAGTTTACAAGAATGTCTTTATATAAAGATCTTTAAATAGTGCTAGCTTAGCAACATCTAGATAGATAGATAGATAGATGGATGGATGGATGGATGGATAGATTGTTTTTATCTAGTCCTAATGTAATGTATTTTCACATTGCATGAACTAACTGGTTGCTTCATGACATTCTACATAAGGGTGTAAGAACCGATTTTCCATTTGCACATAAAAAATAAGATTATTTGAGGTCAAAGTAGCTTTGCATGTGTCTCAGCCTATCACAACCTAGAACATTTTTACACTACAGGTTTCATAAACCATGTCAGGGTTTGTGGGTAACCTCATCCTTGCTGAGGCGTAGCACCGGAGCGACATAGCCGCAGTGTTTCAGAGAAGTGAGGCATCACTCTAAGCAGAGATATTAAAGATGTTGTTCTAACACATGCTGGAGAGCGTGTTGACACTTACTGCAACTCAGCATCAAGGCATCTTCAAAGGCAACAGCAACTCAACAGCAAGTGGAGTCAGTTTGTGACTAGAAGAAAGAACAACACCCTTCAGCTTTTAGTCCTCACTTCCTTTATGCCTTCGCAGCATGATTTCATGGTTCACTGGAAACATCAGTTCCTGTATCAGACTTCTTTTATGAAATTTGTTGAAAATGTAAATTCATACAGACAGTCAGTAGGTATTTGTTAGAGCTGGACCATTAGCCGATTAATCAATTAGTCATGTTTTAAGCAAAAGTGCCAATGCTCACATGGGAAAATTTCATTATTTTCTGTCTAGAAAATACAATATTTTTGGGTTTTGAACTGTAAGCAATTTGAAGATGTCCCTTCAGCCTATGGGAAAATGTAAAGGTGTTGCAGGGTTTTTTTCTGAACTTTGGACAGAGCAAGGCTAGCTGTTTCCCCCTGCTTCCAGTGTTTATGCTAAGCTACAGCCAGGTCTGTACTGAACACAGTTGATATCAAGACTTGTAGGACTAAAGAGTCCGTGTAGGGCTTTAAGTTCTTTTTCAGACTGTGTTTTATGTGATTTTATAATGTGGTCTGACATGTTTTTTTGTTGGTTGGAGCTGAAGCTAACCACACGGGCTGAAAGTGAGAGCCACTCCACCCATGGGTGTTTATATATTTGTAGGCTGCATATTCTCAGTTTTCATACAAAGGTCATACATCTCTAATTTCAACAAGTATGAGGTGTAAGTGTGTCTGTGCAACTAAACCAGTTAACTGAGAACTGACAGCATACTGTCTAAGTAGTCAAAAAGTGTCCCTTGAATATGAACATTTGCGTGTTTCAGCTGGAGTGCCTGCTGTGGGACAAATTTGCCACATCTGGCTCATTAGTTGTTTTTCCACTCATCTAATGAGTTTTAATAAGCTATTCAGCACATGTAGGCATGTACACAGGCAACAGTCCTTCCTGTTTTCTCTGCGTTTTTCTCCATTTTCTCCCCTCACTCTTCAACAATGGACTGGTGTCATGACTGTGATGAAACTTTTTCTCACTATCTCATGATACATGTTTTGTTAGAAAGTAATTATTTGTAAAAGAGTAGACGAAATAAAAAAAAAGCTTTCCTTTCAAACTTCCAAGTAGTTCTGAGGATCCGTCTTTATTCCAAGTATCAAATGGTGTCATGACTAGAATGAACTCTTTTTTTCAGTCCACTGTGTAGCTTAGTTCAGTTGTGTAGCCTGGACACTCAGGCAGATGATCTTCTTTATCTTTGGCAATCACAAGCAAACAAACAATTCTCTGGTTCCCCCAACACACACACTTCCTGATCAACGAGCCACCCGAACTCCAGAGAGTTCAATCTTCTGAGGATAGACAATCTTCTTCCTCTGGATGCCTCGGCGAGATTTCAATATCAAATACTCTTCGACCACCTCTAGACCACCTGATTGCTGACTCCTACAATAATAATTTTGTTTATTATTTTTTAGGGCGCCATGATCAGGATGTTTTCCCACTGTGTGCAATCCTTTTTAACTAGGTGAACTAGGGTGCGGCTTACATGTTTCCCATATTTTTCCATTTGTGCATTGGAGCTGAGAAAAGGTGACCGAACCTTGGATGCCTTTGCAATTTTAGATGATAGATTGGAACGTACTACCCTCCTCTACCCAGCAGTCCAGCATCTGGGAAACAGAAGATATTCCTTTTAGGAACAGTCAGACAAGAGCTGCCGATTCTACATAGCGCCATTGTGACCTTACCATTTCCTCAACGGCCGAACCAAACATTACTTTCTGCATTTCTGCTAAACTTCTAGGTCTAGCTGAGCACACACATCCAGTGGATGCCCTCAAGACGAAGTATAGGCAACTGAGAGGCATGCATTCGGTCGGCCTAGTTCTACTCATTGGCTTTGATCAACTTCATTTGATCACGTCAGTCGAGCCAGTACGTCTTGTGCCCCTGGGAGGCTGTTGACCTAACCACCATCGCCTGGCTATACTCAGAATCCTGCAGGTCCTCTTCTACCAACCTAGCCCAAAGGAAATCCCATGATCTAGTAGTCAGATTGTCATGAAATATAAAGTCTGCACCATCCAGACAACAAAATAATTGTGTGGAGAAGTCAATTATTCAGTGGTTGAGCTGTTGCTGTCATGTGTCACTGTGATTGGCCCAGCTGGTTCAGAGTGAGTAGGTAGGTGGTAGTAGTAGGTGTGCTCGGAGGTGCCCACACCATCTGCACTTCTAAGACCGTTGTTGTTCCTCTTAAAATAGGACCCTCTATTCTGAGGATTCATGAACATTGCAGTTGCTGTTCTCTACTTTCTTTTTCCTGTTATTTCTATTCATCCAAGGTCTCTCCCTCATACTCTCTCTTAGTATGTTGATATTTGGTCATTAAAAGCAAGCACTTTCACTCCAAAAAATTACTTAAATGTCAGTAATGTTGTGTGTGTATTACTTGAAAGACTTTTATATTTTTTCTCGTCTACTTTTTAAGTTGTCTTTGCTAAGTTTGGATTGTAGCAAACAACTTTGTATTTAACTTTTTTTAGTGAGGGTGTACTCTACTGCCTCGCGCATGATATTTGTGATGAAGCTTCTTTTGTATATGTTAAATTAACTTAGCTTTGTTGACATCTGACCTGGGACAAGAGATGAAACCTTTTTAAGCTAACTTTGTGTAGTGTTGTTTTGCTTTAAGCATGTCATTTACATACTCAGCTCGATGACTCAGCCATTTGGTATTAAGTATTTTGATGTAGAAAACAATGAGGGAATCAAAACAAGCATGATTGGGTTGCATAATAGAGTTGAGCCTTCCTCAGTTTACCTGTAGAGTCTACAGTATATAGTAGCAGTGTGTAGCACCAGCATGAGGTTGAAGTTCAGCTTCAATTCCTGCGTCTCCAGTTTTTGAGTTTGTATGTGTGAACATGATGTTATAATGTTTCCTTTTTTGTTGCCTTTAGTCAACAATTTTCTTAGTTGTTTTTTTTTTGTAATCAAAATATTGACACTGACATCAGTGATAATCTGTGGTCACTGGAGGCTGTGGTCTGTGTTGTCAGCCATGAATGTTTGATTGATATTTACCTACATGTATCAGTGTACCAGAAAATGTAGCCTGATCCCTGGGATATCACTATGGATACTATCAAAGACATCCTATTTCTCCATCCTTTGAATCCATTATCTATGGAGCTATAAAGAGTATCAGTGTGCAACCACACATAAGGAAGGAAGAAGTTCTGTCTCTCTGGTATCTGGCTGTCGGAGGCAAAAGTCAGCACATATTCATGCCTGGACAAAGAAACCTTTCAGGCTAAAGCCAAGCTATATTAGCAATTTCTTTAACTTCAACGACAGCATTACTATGCTTTCAGTAACCCTCCAGAAAGCTTCATGTGAGAGCTATACGCCACAAACACTTACTGTAATTAATATTCAACATGTGATAGTTCCATTCAGCAACTCAGTACAATAATGAGGAGTTTTACTACAATGGAGCCATTCACTGACTTTGGTATTCCCTGCCCTTAGGCATGTCTGAAAAATACCTTCTCAGACAGCAGAATATTTTAGTCATAAACTTTACATGTGATGTTTGTTTATACAGCATAAACACAGGTTGCATTTGGCTGTGTTTACTTATGAATTCTTGTGATGGTAGAAGTATTTGGGTATATCTGCAGGATGTGTGGTGTTCCAGCGATCCTGTTTCACATGAGAACACAATAAGTAAACACCCAAAGGCATTGACTTTTAATAGAGCAAGTGATATTTGGCCAGCATGTGACACAAAAGAGTGTTCTGGGGGCATCTTTACTTGATACTGTTTAATAGTATTTATATCTATATAAAGTTTTCTAACATTAGTTAACATTAGCCACAATAAGCTACTGGTCATAACAGACCAGGAAAGGCTTTAGAAGCAAAACCTCTGAGGGGCAAATTCACAAAGAATGGATTGCGGGTGCTAATAGCAACATGAATTGCGCATTTGCAACTGCTATCTGCCCCGTGTCAAGGTCCAATTCACAAACATGCCAATAAAGTTTTGCAGCTGAGTGCAATTTCCCTCTTTTGCGTCTAATTGCAATTATCCATGTGGCAAAGTATAAATGTTGCTTTTGCACTAAGAACACAGCAAGCATAACAATGGCGGACTGAAAAAGAAAGAAGACACTTAGACCGCAAGCTACGGGTCCTGACCGCCAAGGCATTCCTCAAAACTTCAGGCAGGGAATTTATATAGAGCACTTTTTAAGCCATGCTTTCCAAGGTGAGAATATAAAAATACATGAACACTTTTAGTGACAACTGAAAGAAGTAAATTGCCATGATTTTAAAGAGGAGGAAAGTCTGAGCTGGACCCCCCTTACAAATGCGCCTCAGTTACCCTCAACTCTCGGAAAAAATAAATAATTACATTTCTATGGCTACTAGCACTGATCTTTCTCAATTGGACTTTTTTTGTAAACCGAAAAGGGCCAAATTTGTGCCAAATGTATGCATATAACCTTATTTAAATACGTGCAAATAGCACAGGAGCACCCAGATGGTATTTGCTTGGCAGCTCAATTAGAGATACATTTCCCCCCTTGCGTGTACTTTGAGAATTACATGGTTTCTTTTTGTCTTATTTCTGCAGGTTTAGCTGCCTCAAAAGCGCTGTAATCCTAAAAATGTGCCCCTGAGTGTATTGAATTTAGCGAAGGTGTGCAATTTCTTTTTTATTAACTTTTATACATTTATAAGAAAATGATTGTGATATTTAATTCAAAAGTTACATAGTCATGATTTAAATCTCTTTCTCAAGCTAAAATGCCAAACCTTCACTGCTTCCAGCTTCTCAGATGTATGGATTGTCTGTTTTTTTCTGTTTTCTGTCATTGGTAACTGGATAAAGCAAACAATTTTAGGACCTCACATTTAGTTCTACAAAAGTTGAATGGGAATTTGTTTGAACTATATTCTGACATTTTATAGATGAAATTAATAACTGATTAATCAAAGCCTAACCAGACCTTAATCTTGAACCTGCATGTAGTTATTGTTCTTATTGGAATACAGTATTTTTCTTGAAGGATCACACACAAACAGCACCTGATCTCCATGTGGGGGATTTCTGCCGCAACATCTTTGTCGCAAAAGATCTGAGAAAACCTGGTCTCCCCATTGGTTTTTCACTTACCTCTGACATTAACATCCCTCCTTTCACTCATCTATCGCTTCTATTTGCTTTTCCTCTCCCCTCCCCTTGTGGTTTCTCCTATAGCTTGTTTAACCAAGATATAGCAGCTTTGCTAACCAATCAGAAGACAATAGGAGAAAAGATCATGGGTATAAAAACACAGTACCTCTACAGCACAAACACACACACACACACACACACACGTGCGGCTGTGTCTAGCTGTTTATCCGCTCGGTCTACTCATTAGAGCAAATTTTATCAGCACACCAATGCCAGGGTGTCTGTCTGCTTTCCCTCTGCTTCGAAAAGAGCCCATTACTCTTCTGCTTGGAAGTAGCACAGCGGTTTGACCCCAGCTACACTGTGTGGCTTTGTAGCTGGAGCTCTCAGGGAGCGAAAAAGGCTGGGTGTGTTTGTGTAATTATTCACTATCAAGGCTGCTGATGAGTTGCTCCACATCTTCTAGCAAAATGTTTATTCATACTTATGTACATTTAAATTATACACAGCTTTTATTTCAGGAATAAAAAATAACTATTCACAGTTCGGCAAACAAACACAATTATAAATCATGGCATCATGTACATCCACGTAGAGAGGAGTCTCCAAAAAAGTAAGAAAAATAAATCAAATCAATTAAAAAAAACGTAAAAGAAACAGATTTTGTTTTTCACATTTAAATCAGTACATCACCTTATCACTTCAGTAATCTAAAATAAATAGTTGTGTTTGAAAATATGTCCGTCTTTATGTGGAGTTATGCTGTAATTTCTTCCATTGAGTACACATTCATTAACCTGTCTCGCCATGGAAATTGGAATCGTCCAACAATTGTGGAACTTTTCGAAACCGGCGATCAGACAATCATGCCGACATTACGCAGCAACTGCCATGTGCACGGAGATGAGACAGTATGCAGTCTTCAACCAACTACATTCATCAACAAAGGGCAACCCTATGTACGCCTTGTAGCCTCCACCTGATTCATCACGTCGAGACAATAAAGACTCTCGGAAAACAGAAAATTGTCTAAGATAGCGATGACCTTGTAGTCACCAGTGAAATTGATGAGATCTCGTACAGGTCTGACAGGGATACAAACAAAACCGGTCAGACAGGTTGTAAACACACCTTCACGTTAGTCAGATTTATTTAAAAGGAAAAATGAAGGCGATGGATTGATTGATAAACCAACTGTCACACTGTTTTAAACATCCATCACAGTACACAGACAGACTTCCTCGTTCAACTTTGACCTAATGTACTTGCCATACTCGTTTCCTGTGCACTGAGGGTTATTTGCATCATTATCGTTATTTGGCGTTACCTCCAAATAAAGTGGATTAAATAACCGGGCTAACTGTGGCTTGTTTACGTGTCGTTGGACCTATTTTTGTTGCCGTATTCCGAGATCTCAGCAAATACTTGGGTTCGGGCCAGTGATGTAAAGTGGGGGCCACTGGCTCCTTCCCCAGTTCCTACCCCGCTAACTCATACGCCATTGCTTGGACCCCACTCATCTTCCAACTTGGCTTTCATTTTGTCTCAACTACACACCTGTAAAGTTTTGTGACTGCATCCTTCACATTGTGACACTATTACGGTGACAAAATCTCCACACACCTGGCAAAGTACCTGACAAGTACTCTAAACCTGCTACAGTAGCTGTCTCCAGGAGCACATTGTGCTGCTGCCGTAGTTTCCCTTTAAGACGTAAGCCATGGTGTCATCCGTATTAGTGAGCCAACCATCATACACCCTCAGTCAACCAGAACAATTAATCTTTGCCAATCAACAACATTCTCAAAGAACAGAGGCTCCTGAACCTGACAAATTGACAATGGTTAAAAGCCTTTTTCAATCAAGCTTGGGTTGCTATTGCAGACCTCTACACTGATCATTGCCTGTTGTGTTTCTCCAGGATCGTTAAAGGTCATTTATCAAAAACAGCAGGTGATCACTGTTGGTGAATATCTAACCCATGTTTGCTAAGCTTCAATGTCTTCCACAGTCGATCACACCCTTTGCCTGTTTTTAATTAAGCCATAGTAGATATTTGACTGTACTCTTTGCCTCTACACCATCCCAACAGCTTGAAAAGACAGTCACCTGCAATGAAAAGCAATCAGCGTTTCATTCTTTCTCCTTCTTATGAAAATGCTGTGTAAATACTGTACTGAATAAGATGGAGTTGAATTTCACTGTGCACATGCTTCAATCGAATTAACATTAGAGGACTGCCACGTAAGACAGTCTTTTTATATAGCAGACAAATTGTCAGCAGTGAAAGGGGTAAGAAAGCTGGATTATGTTCCATTACGATCTCCCTCAATGAATAATACAATAGGGCTCCCAGGACCAAATGGAGATTGGGCTCATCTTTTCATGTCTGTCTTCCATTTGCCCATGTGTTCAGGGATTTGCTGCCAGAGTGTGTCTCCTGCCTGGTCAGTAATTCAGCCACACACAGAGGCTGAATGAGGCCAGACGTCCTCATGGTATTACTGATCCATACATCTGTAACACTGATGCGTCCGTCCAGGGACATCTTGGCATTTGACAACCATCTCCTTCGTCCTCAGAAATGACAAATGTCACCTTTTCTTCTTGCAGGCTAAAATCGAGCCAATGCATTTTTGTTATATGGTGACCTTTTAGGAGACATCAAACAATAATCTCTTTTCTTTTTCTTTTGTAGCACGCCATCTGTCAGCAGAGCAGTAACAAAAGTGCCGATAAAGAAAAGTTTAGTTGCACCAGATAAGAATTTGCACGACATAAGTAACTAACAGATTAATCGAATTGGATACAATCGTAGTGAAGGCATTGGGATATTTTCCTTCTCTGTCTCTTTGTTATCAATGCCCAATTCCATCAACATGAAAGACTCCAGTCCTGCTGATACAGCATTTCATTTGGAGGAGATTATGCTTTTAGCAATCAAGCTTGGCAATATCAGAAAATCATACAGGGATGTCAGCAAGCAAAGAGAGAAGCTATGAATATCATTGAAACTTTGTCTGACTTTGCACTTTCTTCAAAGCAGAGATTTAGTGGGGAAGTGTAGTATGAGATAGAATGAGGTCTCACACATCAGGCAATTACTGTCATTACTCTGAGCCTGCATGGCAGTGGTAGAAAGCGCTCTTTGTCAGGCTTTTTTCTTTTTTGGGAGATTTCGTGTTGCCTGTTAATGTACTCAGGAGCAAAGGTTCTCGGTTGTAGTTATTTCTCAATTATGTAATCCATCAGTTGAATGTAGTGTGCACATAGAGCCAGTAAGGTGACATTTAGTGAAGTGGTTTATATGGGTACATCAATACTTTTTCAGCCATCATTCTGCTGTATTCCACATTGTAAATGGTTACATCATATTTGGAAATGTAACACAGCAATGTTTGCACCGTAATACATTTCAAGAATAAAACATGAACCGTTAAATGTTCTTTTGAAGTTAGAAAGGAGGCTGTAATGCACAGGATTCATGAGCTCAGGTAATCGGATGTCTCTCAGAAGAATACCGAGTTATAACTCCATTCTGATGCATCGATGTGTGTATGGTTATTCTTTAGCACCCTGTTGTCGTTGAAGGTGATTTTAATGAAGTGAACAGTTCTCCAATATGTGTCCTGTTGCCTTCATATGGCTGCAGGAATTTAATGAACTGAAGGAAAAAGTGTGCATACAGTATGTAGCAGCTTTGGACAACAGATTATAGACTTACTTATTTTCTTTAGTTTGCTCTTTTTGATAAAATCACCAGACTGGAAGCAGAGTGACGTTGCTCCAGAAACAGACGTGTTTCTGACACGTCTGTTCTGAGGACTCTTTGTGCTGCCTTATTTGTATGACGCTACCATGTGTACACCGTGCTGGGCACCAAATTACCACACTGACGGTCAACGAGAATTTCATGGTCAGGAAAATATCAAATGCTACTTGCCCTTTTTTTGCTATCCCTAATTCTGGGATCAGCCAACAGTATGTTTTCCTCCATCAACATGCTCACCGTGTCATAATAGGCAATCGTAGAGTCATACATTCCTGTTGTGACATGGCCGAGAGACAGACATGTTGGACCCTCTTTGTTGTCAACACAGCCCTAACATCTCTGCCTGCTGGAAACTCATTAATATTTTAAACTAATTAAACTAAGAATAATATTATTAATTAATAACTTCCGGTCTAAAATTGCAACATTACTCTTTCAGGTATTAACTCATTACATTTTAAAGGGGGTCTTTTAATATTGCACTTCCGTAAAGTTAGGGATTCATAGGAGAATACATTACACACTATGTAGCATTGAAATCTGAGGTGAATCACTCTGCCTTGATTGTTCCGCAGAGTTCCGCACAAAAAGCAGCTCAGGAAACATCCTTTGTTATCACTAGGCAACTGCACAGTCAGCTGCTGTCAATCACGTAGCTAGTCTAGATAATGAAATTAGCTCATGTCACCACTTAATGTCATTGGCTGACTAAAGAAGACACTCCAAACCTGGTGCTCTTTATTATATCATGACAGTATCTGACGATGAGACAAAGTTGCAGAAACAATTACGGGAACCTTGGCCTTTATATTCTCCTTTTGGTTCTGAGTGATATACCAGTAGGGTCATTCACCTAACTGGACCGCAAAAGCAAGAAGCTCCAAATGGATTAAGACAAGATTTCTGGAGTGTAAAAGCAGTTTTCGATTGGGTCATGACTGTATTTTTCTATGTTCTGTCCCAATTCTACCTGCTGCTGCTAAGACTTAAATTACACAGCAATCATTAAAGCAAATTTTTATCTATTCATCTCTCTTTCTCTCTTTTTCTTTCCCAGGGAGCTTTTAGGTCCAGACTTTACAGAGACCTATTACACAGAAGATGGGCAGCCGGTGACTGTGTCAAACAACAATTACACTGTAAGTATGAAGCAACATGTTTAAGTAGGTCTGTAGGAAGTTGTGTTTCTCTCCCCCTCCTAATGCTGCTTACGAGCACATCATACCTTTATGGCTTTCTTTGTTGTGTGAACATTTGTGGGCTTCAGTAATTTGCATCAACCATTGGTTACCATTTGTTTCAGTATGGTATTTATATCAGGCTGTTGGCTTAAAACCTTTATTATATGTATGTGATTTGGCATTTCATGTAGAATTTAAGGACATTAAAAAGGATTCCATATTTCAAGAGGAATGCACGTCAATTAAGATTTACATTTGAAATAATCTCTTGATGATTCCATTATTACAGAGATTTATACAACTATGATCTTACCACTGAATATGATCTATTTTCTACTGATTCCATAGTTTTGTCTCATAAAAGTATTACAGCATTGATATTTTGTGACATCTGTTTTCACAAAACTCAAACAATGTCACCTAAAGTATTTAGTGAAAGTATTTGGCTACCAAAATTATGAAAGTTATAACTAAAATCAATTGACAAAATCTTTTTATGTAATTGAGTGTGAAATTGACTTCATTTTCATTTTCAAATTAACAGACAATGTGCAATTTATGCTTTAAAAAAACTTTGAAAACTGTACTCTTTTAGAGTTCTAGAGTTAATTAAGAGTTGCATTATACTCTTTTCTATTGAAAATGATTCTCCCAGGCCACTTTTGTAAAATCTATAATTTTTTATTAAATTAACCGTTATGAACATTCATTTCATTTTAACTGTAAATGGTAAATGGACTGCATAGATATAGCACTTTTCTACCTTACCGGACAAAGCACTTTACAATTTGCCTCTCATTCACACACGCTCACACACCAATGGCTTGCAAGGTGCTTGCATGCCATCGGGAGCAAGTCTCAGTGTCTTGCTTGGGATTGAAGCGTCAACCTTGTGATTAATGGACTATTAATGCTCTACTCTCTGAGCCACAGTTGTAAATCAGCTAATAGCAGAACATAATTCAAATTCAAATGTGAAGTTCAGTTTGCAAAATTAGTTTTCAAGACAACTGGCACAACACATGGTCTACAAATTGAAAAATGAAAATATTTGGACGCAATTCATGGAACAAGAGTTTATGGAGAGGCAGAAGGAAAAGCTTTTATTTTTACCCCCAAAAAATAAAATTTAATTTATATTAAATCTTAAAAGCAGATTAAAATTGGGAAAATCAGATAATATCTAGCTCAACACTGAAGATTTAATCATATTTAGGATTAATCCGCACCTCACTTTCTATTACTGAAAGATTTTCTAAGATGTCCTCATCAGAAAATGTGGGCATTTTTTGGTGGAAATCTGTATTTTAAAAAGTACACTATTAATATGTCCAGAACAAGACCATATACTGTAATAGACACTATAATGGCCACATTGCAAATCTCAATGTCAAAATCCACTTCAGACTCTAATGCTTTACACAAGGGTTCAACGCCTGCGGTTAAGTAACTCTTTAAGGCCATTAGGTATAAAATACGAAGTGTGCCCCTCATCTTGCAGTCAAACAAGGCAAAAGCCACACATTGCTGCTTGTCTCAAAGGACCTTGGTTTCCTCACAAATAGCCTTTTTAAGCACAGTACTATTTTAACTTTAAATCATAATAATACCCAAATATTTGTGAGGTCATTGTCTTTCTTCTTGGTTTTGCTCATGTTGAAAAAAGCATTTGGTGCCTCTTTGGCCTTTCATCAATAGTGTTTAGCAAAGTCACGATCCTCTTCATGCAACATCCATTGAAGTCACTTGATTTCAATCTTTAAAGACTCAAGTTATCAAAATCTTTTGCTCACATCTCAAGCATTTTTGATGACAAGAGGTGGTTGAGCACCCTGATTGGTCCTTTGATCATATTAGCTGTTAAGTGCTACATCATAGGGACCAAATCATCTGTACGTCCTCAGTAGACTTTTGGCTGCAGTGCTGTATGCCCAATTATGTATCATTGTGCTTAGTTAAATGATGAATCATTCCTTCAAACATCATTTGACATCTATTTTTAAGGTAATGCAAGTGGATGCAGTCACTCACTATGTACCATTCACTTGCTTTAGAAACAGTCTAGTACAATTAGTCCCTGCTAGGTAAGAATATGTCATTTGATTTAGCTTTAGAACATTTTAGTAATATTGCTAAGGGCTTTGTCGCCAAACATAGTGCATGCTGTAGTGATAGCGGCATTTAGGATATCACAGTCAGATCAATCACAGACAGCATTGCACTATGCTGTCTATCGAATGGTCCACTTGAGACTAAGTGTTTGGAGGGTCCTCTAATAGCACCCAAGAGACCAGCATTACAGGAGCCAGTGTGGCTTAATGGCTGATAGGTCCACTGTACTGCAGATGTTTTAGTCAGGGAATCAACTAAAGCAGGTCCACCTCTGGGTTTTTAGGGGTTATGTTAAGACAATGACTATGTTTGATTTGCAGAAAGTATTCGATTATGAGTAGAGAAAGCTTAAAAAAGTTTAAATCCTATCTATCAAATTGAACACATTGTTGATGAAAATATGACACTATCTGAATTTAGAGCTATTGAGTGTGGAGTCCCACATGGCAGTGTTTTTGGTCCTCTTCTTTTTGTTGCTTATTAATTATTTTAAGACAGCTTAGATCTATATGCAGATGAGATGAATGCATGATTTACTACTGATTAATAGAGACAAACTTTATTAGGATTCATTTTTTTAAATGTATCAGTCACTGGTCAAAATGGTCAAAGAGTATATGACTGTTTTGATAATAAAGTATTTATATTATATTATGTATTTTAAAGACAGCTGCTGTCTTTCTTTCCATTCAGAAGGGATGTTCAGACAGAGACCTAAGTTTGAAGATAAACCGAAGGATACATATTTTTTAGCTACGTTTTTGAATAGTTCATCTCACATAAAAGACACACAATACATGTACAGAGAAACCTCAAACCTCAATTAATTTGCACATGTTGAGTGAAACCATTCAAGAAAAAAATTAGGAGAGGCTTAATTTTAACCTACTCAATAGTAAAGCAATAAAAATAAATAAATAAATAAGTACACAGAACTGTGGCCTGGCTGATACTCGATTTATGAGGCTTATACTAATATTGATACATGGAAGATTGATGAATCCAAAAGCAATAGTATTTTTGTAAAAAAAAATAATAAATTAGCAATATAAACTAGTCAGTGCTCTCTGGTGGACTAAATATGTAATGGATACACTAAATGACCTCAAACATATATTTGTTTTTTCTATACTGCACTTTCAGTTTATAAGCTAATGTCAGCTGATGCAGTATATCAGACCAGACAATTAATCAGTGAGGCTCTAAAAAACTGTGCCAGTGTATTTATGGAAATGCTTTTACTGGTTAAAAACACAACTCAACAAGAGGTAGTTCAACAAATTGTATAATGTTTTGTTTTAAGAGTTTGACAGGTAAAAACATTCTTTATTCTGCTGCAGCATAACGGAACAAATGTTAAATTTATCACATCTCAGAGCATCTTCAAAGTGCCCTACAAAGACATTCAGTCATTTGTAGCCTGTTTTGTTTTATAAAGAGAGCTTGTAACATCTAAGCTTAGTCACTCCAGCTTCTTATATACGTGTGTTAGGCAGGTGTTATTTTTAGAGTTAAATGTTGGAGGACCACAATGAAAATAAGCTGTTAGACTTGATTGTGTTACAAAATGATGGATAGTAACTACTGCAGTGCAGATTTATACAATACAGTAAATAAATCAATCAATTAATCATTTTCAAATTGTCAGCTATCTGTATAATGTTTGTTTTTGGCATTCTTGGTGTTAAGGGATAGGTGGCGTGACTAGCAAAAATCATACATGATGAGACAACATCATGTATGATTTAGAAACAAAGGGCTCGACACAGAGAGAGGTGCAGAGATAGCAGCACAAAGAAACACAGTGCCTGTATTGTAACATCTGCCTGAAGTTGAGATCAGTTTGCATGACGTGAACGTTCTCGATTTGATTTTTGCTTGTAGGGTGATAGAGCCTGACCGTCGCGCCTCACTACCCTTTCCAGACTACAGAGAATAAATTGAGGCTTTCGTCCGTGGTTAAGGTTGTAGCAGAACACATGTCTGTTACTTTCATCACAATATAAACCTATGAAGGCAGTCTTCCCCCCCACAGCACTGAGATTAGTCATAATCACTAGTATCTTGTTATGGAAACAATTCATTTGCAAAGTGATGTTTCCTGGTAATTGAATTCAAGCAGCGAACTGAGAAGATGTGATCTTTTGTATACCTTTGTTTTTGTATTTTCTTTGTTCTAAACTCTTAGAGAGCAAAGAATGCCTTTAGTTCCTTCAGATTCTCTCAAAAGCGAACGAGAGCTGGTCCAAACACTCCCAGGCAGTTTCTCGATCGGAAATAGTTCGGTGAGCTTTTATCCCACAATCCACCCGCTTAATGACACTGGGTTTGGAATTGAGTCAAATCTAATAGCAGGTGATTCCTATTTGACATTTGTTTGAATGTGCTAAAAGAAAGCTTTGGCCAGATAAATCAGGGTGCTAAGAAGTTATTTGCAGTGGACCCTAAGAGCTATATGCTTGTTCAAGTGTAGATGAGAAGCTGAAACATTTGCTGGGGTGCTTGCATGCTTGGTCTACCCCCAAGATCACACAGCTTCCAAAGCATCTGAGACAAAAATGGTGTGGGTAATACAGGGGTATGTCAAGGGACCCCCTAATTCACAGGGTGAGTAGCTTTACAGAAAACATGACTCACAATGAACAGACACCAGATGTAGCCTATATAGTAAACTAGACAGTTAATTTAAGATACAATATAATCGGAACGCCGCGGCTTTGCACCTCCTCTACATATCAGAAAAGCCTCATTCATGTCTTATGTCATTATTTCAATATTAAGTTATAAAACATTATCAAAACCTCAAAACAAAATGATAAAACATGAGGTTTGGGGATCTGCTGCTATCCTATAAATGATCCGACTGTATAAACTGTGAGTCTTTCCGAACAGTTAACAGTTCAATCCTGGTGCGCGTAATATTAAACATGGTTTTGGCTGGAGCTGTTGCCCCCGCGACCCGACCCCGGATAAGCGGTTGAAGATGGATGGATGGATGGTTTTGGAGAGGTGTGAATGTGTGTATATGACATTGAATTGGTTTGAACAGCAGGAAGCACAAGTGAAATTAATTTACTGAAAAACATGGAGGGTTCTTCTGTCTGCACAATCTCTATGTGTCACTGCGTTTTTATTTTTTTCTTGTGCGCCCGTACAGGTGTAGCCTGTATTGCCCAGCAGTCAGCTCGGAGCTTTATTTGATTAGCCTAGTGTTCAGGTCGCGAGTGTTTTGTAATGCCCGATTTAGGGAAAGTTGCAGCTTGGCAGCATGCGCAGTGGGTTTGCAAAACTTAAAACCTGCAGGGCTGTGGACAGAAGATGAAACATTTCTTCCTATTTCGCCTAATTCCAAAGTTGTTAAAACATTTTTAATAGCATTTAATTTCTTTTCTTTTTTTTTGCTGAAAATAGATAAGCATATGTTTTTGATGTACCGCCCACGGCACGGGACCCCTGAGCGTCATAAATTATTTCACACACTGCAATGATGATTTACAAGTCCACAAGATCAAAAGTAAGAACAAAAACTCAGATTGAGAAAGGCCTAATTCGTTTTGGCAGCCACTTGAGTTCAAATGTCTTTGTCAAAACCTGATCAAACAAAGTCAACTTAAACTGTACAGAGTTAACATAACCTTCTACAAACATGTTTGATGTACCAACTTTGCTCACACAGTTTGAATTGCAGATGGGATCTAGTCTCTGCATGTGGCAGTACTTTTCTGCACGGTAAGCCCTCACAGATGGCAGGTTGTTCCCTACGCAGCTGAAACAAGGCCTTGCGGGCCAATCTCTTGGACCGCATCCACATCACATTCTCTACCTATAAGCAGACTAATTGCTAAGGTTTGGCAGGGAGAGTTCTAACTGACAATTGATTTGTATGTTGGCTCGAACAAAGCACTCACGGCTGCTGCTGCTGCTGCCTCTGTTCAAATGAAAGAGATCATTTCACTCTCTGATGAGCTGACAGAGACTTTTGAATTGTCAAAAATTGAAAGCAGGCTTAATTTAAACCTTGTGATGTTAAGTCCCTTTTTAACATTAAAAGCCCATAGGCAGAGTTTCTTTTAGAAATAATGAAAGGTGTGATACATTTGTACTTTAAAGGTTGAAAGTGGTAGTTTCTTATGCCTTTCTTTTGCCTCTCTTTTTACTTCCTTTTGTACAAGCTACAATACTGTAGTGAGCAGTGTGAGTCAGGTGTTCTGGCAGCTTGTCTGGTTTTAACTTAAGGCTATTAAGAAATCTCTTGTCTCTCGCTTTTTTTTTTTCCTAAGAAAGTGAACACAATTCCACATTTACCGCTGCCCTTCTGTATGTAGTTCATCAGGGATGTAACGGTACACAAAAATGTTTTCATACAGAGCGAAGCAGGAAACAAAGGGCAAAAGGTATCATTTTTGTCACTTATTTAGAAAAATGTAGATATTAAATGGCTACTTATTGGCCATAATTCTCACTGTAAAATTATGGAAGTCAAATTTTTGGCATATGGTCAGTAAGAGAGAAAAGAAACATGAAGACAAGTGGTATACTCTATAGCTGTCATTAACTTAAATAGGCAAGGCAAGTTTATTTATATAGCACTTTTCATACACGGAGGCAGCTCAAGGTGCTTTACATAATGACGTTTCTTTACACAGGATACAGGTAAGAGAAATAAAAGTGAATAAAACTTCTTATCGAATAAAGAAGTTTTATTCTTATTTAGTTCGAAAAAATATTAAAAGTAAAAAAAATAAATAAAATGTTCGTGCAAATCATTAAACACGGGATATACATTGAATAAATAGTCCATTACAGCCAGCCGTTCTGTTCTGCTCATTCGCACACAGCAGTGTGTTTTATTCTGTTATCATGTTGATTTTGCTGATCAGGGCAGTGTGGAAACTCTCTGATAACAAGGCTCCAGCAGTGAGTCACTCTAGTGCCAGCTGAACAGCTTTGAATTTACAAACGTGTCCCTCATAACCCTGAGCAGCCTTCCTTCTTCTTCTTAAAGTTCTTTAAATTCACCTTCTTTTGTTGCGAGTCTGGTGAATTAATTCAAAGATCCTCATTAGGATGTTTGTGTGACCAGGCTCTAACCTTCCTATAAACACCGTCAAGCATGCTGAGCTGTATTGATTCGTCATTGTTCAGATACAGTGGGATGTGTTTTTTCTGGCAGACGTAGCCATGAAGCAGGAGCACGTGGCCTGCTTTAGGAACACTTACAGCACTGTTTGCCGCACCGGAGGCATCTCTGCATAAACATTATCACACCTTTTAAAAACTTTCCTCCCTGTATTGATTGCAATTCTTGTCTCTTTCAGGATCACTGCTTCTACCACGGCCATGTAAGAGGACATCCAGAGTCCTGGGTTGCACTCAGCGCATGCTCAGGAGTCAGGTACAGGAAACAGCTGAAGATTCATCACTATTACAGTGTGTTTGTGTTATTTATGTTACCAGTTTTGGTAAGGCTGCACTGATAAATTACAGCTAGTTGGCTGCCCCTGCCTTGCGTCATTCTTGGCAAGTAGAAAACAATTGTTAGTTCTTAACAACTTTGCTTTGTATCGTTACATCATTTATCATTGGCCAAAATGAACAAACGTTTTTGTCATAACACATAAATTCGTACCAGGGATTACGTTAACTGGTGAAATAATTTTGCAAGCTCGGCAACTAGCATATCCTCTCATATTACTAGCGATAACGTTAGCGGACAGGCAAGCTCAGGTTAGCCAGCTAGCTGTAATTTAGCTACGCTACATGGATCTGCCATTAGTTGCTTCGTAATATTAGCTGATAAAGTCATTTGTAATTTGCAAATGGCAACCTAGCCAATTTATCAGCCAGATTAGGAGAAAGTCGCAGAATGTCTCAGTTTTTAAATTACGTTACAATTCATTCAAACATTGGCTATACAAAAATATTAATACATTTAAATTGTTACATATAGTACATTTAACTATTGGATGTTACAGCTAAATATACAGACCCCTTATCATATTAATAATAATTTTAATTATACATTTTGCAGGTTTACTGTTTGCCACTGAGCCTGGAATTGGCCCTCAACACATTTGGATAAAGTTTTGTCCAAACACAGAAAGTTCAACTTGCACTGTCAGAACTGCTGTTTTTTCTTCAGATTGTCATGAACATTAGTAATTTGATCCTCTTTGAGGATCCAGGGAGCTGTTTTAAAAGTCTTACATTTTCACAGCCTCAGACAAATCTTAATGTGGAACGCCTTTCATATTGAAGGCTCAGATTGAAGCCTTCTCCTGGCAAAGATGCTGCAAGTCCTGAGGATGTGTGTCCCAAAAAAATATATTCATGGTTTTAATACAATAAAAGAGACATCAAGTTACAGCTCAGTGTGGCTTTAATAGGAATTAATTTCAAAGCCTGTTCAGTAATTCTAAACAGAGTTTGAGAAAGCTTTTTATTACGTTGTGAGAAAATCTTTATATTTTTTCTATCTGAGAGGCTGCTTCACTGCTGACACGTCCATCGGCACTCTTCTGTCCCTCTGTCCTGATCTGGGAAGGTAGCCAGATGCTGCTTGTTGACAGCAGCTTTGATGGGAACAGAGCAGACGTGGAGGGGAATAGAGATCTGTAAGCCAGCAGAATGTAAATGCTTTCTAAATGTCCAGTCATTCACAGAGCTGTCCCAGTGTGAGCTTACCCACATAAGTTTGTTCTTGGACTGAAACACAAACTGAGGTTGAATTAAGCCTTTTTACTTTCATTCAGGGATGGAGGAGTACATTAACAGATGGATGAATTATGTCGTCAGTGGCTGAATACAAACATATTTTCCTACAAATCTTTTAGTTATTCAACAAAATGTATCAACATATCAGAGTTTGATGTCAAATTAGAACAACCGTAGATAGATTTCCCATTTACAGACAACCATGGCTGGCCGTAATAGGGTAATGGGATAGAAACCCCTTTGCCAAAATCTCATAATAGGTTTTACTATATGGATGTTTTCAGTATTTAGAAATAAAGCAACTTCCTGGAGACTTCAAATTACTGTTTAGAGATGAATTTGTGTGCCACACTCTTGCATTTCCCAATTCATACATTTGTTTACCTCACACCAGCTTTCATAGACATGTGTCGGCTCTGGCAAGCTCACATGACACATATTCCTGTGAGAAACAGCAGCTAATAGCAGCGATAACGCAAACACACACTACACAAAGTTAGCCCTACAGGTAGAATTTAGGGCTGCTCAATTTTGGAATTTCGCATATATCAGATATCGCCGATATGCCAATATTTTCCAACTAATTTTGGCTGAATAATGATGTACGCACATATTTTTTTTTTCTTCCTTATTGGAGAGAACATGTCTCTCCTCCACTGGGCAAAATAAGAAAACTATTTCAACTTAGGTTACACGTAAAACATGCCATATTCATTTTTTTTAATAACAAATCGTCATATCTGAGGAAAAGTTCATTTCTGGCCAATGCCGATATTTTATTTTAAAGCCGTTATCTGCCGAAACAGATGACATGCCAATGTCATTGTGCATTCGTAGTAGAAATGACCTGTGTATGCTCCAAGCCATCAATGGACAGCACAGGTTAAATGCACTCCCAGCTTAATGTAAGTACCCTTAGAATCTTTCTTTTAAGCAAGTAACGTCAGCATGAAAATCCTGCTTTTTACCATCAAAGCATACCACACTTTTTATGCCACATGTATAGCATTATTGGAAAACAATCCAAAATGTTATATTTAGAATTATTACATTATAAGCATAAAATAATGTACTACTGTCAAATTTATCACCAAAGTATTGACCACAGAGGCCGGCAAACATTCCCACAATTCATTTTTTAAAAAAGCCACAAATGCTCAGTGACAATGCAACCATTCAGCACCTTGAAATCTAGGGCTCTGACCAGAACAGCTCATTTATTACTCTGAGCTAGCCAAGTCTTCTTGAGATATTGGACATTTTCCATCAATTATGTTTGTGATTTGCACATTTTAAGGTACAAAAATGACATGTTGACCTCCTAATAAACTCTCAGTCATTCCGTTAGTTTTTCTGTGCGTGCGCATCTCACTGATGAAACCCGTCTTTACCTAAACTTTGCAGGGAAGAAAATATAGGTATTTGAAGAGTAACTTCACACCCCCTTAACATCTTATTCTGCTCTAGTGGTTTAAAGTGTCTCCTTGGATGTTTATCTAAAACATTTTTCAAAAGAGTGATGTTGTAAACTGATTTGAACTGAAAATGTCACAGTTCATAGCTAATAGGCTCCTCTGGTGGTTAGGGCAAATCTCTATATTCATAAAATAATCCTAACTTAAGAAACCACTTGATAACAACTTCAACTATGTCAGTGTCAACATCAGTAAATGATGATCCTAGGAAATTAGTTAAAAGAGTACTCCACCTTAGCGTCGCACTTATACAACATTGTCAGACTCAATGGACAGTTAAAAAAAATGGATGAAAAACGGATGCAGCCGAACTAGAGATATCATCTCTTTTGATTCCATGGTTTCTTCTTCCTTGTCAAAACTTGGCGCCTACATTACCCACAATGCATTTAGGATTATTATGCTAGTAGCATCTAATGTAACCTGGAGCCTCTAGCCTGCATTCGAGATGAGGAGCTACAGAGGAGGTAAGCTCAGTTCGTTCTAACTCCATACCTCCAGATGTTTTTCATTTTCAAATTTTGTACTCTTCAGACCCAACTGAGGCTGACTCAAGTGACTTGAGGACATTTATCAGACTTCACACACAAGCTCCCTCTGGAGACCCACAAGGCTTTACACAACTTTATTTACATATGCAGTTGCACTCCCTAACACCTGGAAACACACTTTGATGTGTACAAATGGGGAGTTGTTTTGTCAAACTAGTGTTCCCAAGGTCAATAATAAACGTTTATGCTCAAACTCTGTGTTTCCACTAACAGAGAGTAAAAAGAAAAATTAAGTTTAAACTTCAAAACACTGCTCATGATGCTGCAGATCAACCAGAGTCCCTCCAAGCTGTTGCTAAGCATAGACAATGGTAAAAGCTTCAGAACAATTGCAACACTTTTGTAATGTTATTTGACATTTATTATGATATTGACATTATTCCATATGAATATATAAATGATTTCGTATTCTTTTGGCTAGGATCCCAAATTACAAAACCCCTCAATACAAGTTATAATTTGGGTTTTGAGATGTATCTTTCATTCACATCAACAGTTGAATAAGATTTCAATCCTACGGCAGAGACATGCAACGAGGAATAACGTCATGTTGTGCTTCTCACACTGAAAGGAAAAGAAACTCATCTATTTTGTCTCTTCTCTCATTCTGTGTGTGTATTTCTCAGACTCATAAATGATTAACACAGTGCCATTTTAAAGTGCTAACTATAAATGTTATTTTAGGTGGAAGAAAAATAGCATAACATGATAATGTCAGAAAGATGTGGAAGGGAACAAATAAAACCAGCAAAATGTTTAAAGAGGTTTAGTTTTTTTCAGCAGGGAAAATATTGTTTTTCCAAAAGCTAATCACTTTTTATGCTCTGACGTCTTTGAACATGTCCTCTACTACACAACAGTGCTATCATAAACTATGAATCAACAACATCTTTCATAAAACAACAGCATGACTCCATTGTCTGTCCCCATTGCTCTCATTATGAGATCATGATTATAGCACAAGCAGTGTCCTGGATTTTAACGAGGAGTTGTGAAAATGCCGATGTTTTCTGATTTTATTCCTGGTATACGCATAGGATGTGTTAATAGGGATAAAGAGTTCAAAAGGAACCTTGATGAAAGTATTTATTGTGCTCCAGCCTCAGTTCTGTATAAAATACTCTCCTTGTTTTCTTGGTGGGTTTGAGGCTTTTCTCTGGAATGGCCAAACTGCACGACCCTGCAGTCCTCGCAGGGAACTGATGATTATGCAAAAGAAAAATCTCATGATTGCAAAAAATTCCAGTTACCAGAGGCCTCGCTGCCTGTATAACAAAGTTTCGAATCAGAACTTTTTGTTCAGGTTTCAGCATTGACCCTTCTCTGTTCTTATCTGCAATCCTCCAGCAGTTCTGTGTATTTCCATTTTCCCTCCTGCCCTGCAATTTCCAGCTCATTTTCCCTGTTGGCTTCTTTCATGACATAATGAGCTGTTTGGTATAGACTCAGGATGAATTACATGGTTTTAGGGGAAATTGTTAAACAGCCTTGGACACATAATTATTTAAAAACAACAACAGTGTTTTCTCAAAAGGCTCAATTCTCAGCTGTGGCCATATGGTCAGCAGTGTAAATGAACACAATAGCCAGCACAACTCCTTTCACAAAAAACTATTTGATTCTCTTTGTGCCTTTTGTGTCTGCTCTGAAATAAATAAGAACTCTGACAAGATGTTCACAGACAAGGTGAAATAGCTTTTATAGAAACCCCCAAAGCATATTGAACCACAGCGAGCAGAGCTTGCACATACTATTATTTGTCCATATCAGGACAGAGATGGATATTCAAGTAGGCCATATGCACTTCAAGGATTTCTCAGAATCTATTAGGTGCCACAATAACACATTATTTTATAAATATGAATATCTAAATAGAATAATCCTTATACTCCTTACTTCAATTTTACAGTTTCAAAAGACATACAAAGTGATAATACAAATGTCCTTCCTAGGTAGGATAACAACGATAATTAATGTCCTGATATGGGCTAAAGATATTTACACTGTTTGTATTAGAGCATTACTGATACTAATATTCTAGGCCAATATTTTACAGTCGAAAAATGTACTTGTCAGTGGTGGACAAGCTATGAAATGGGCAACTCTATATGACTCAAACATATCTTTGACATTTCTCTACTGACACTTTTTGTTATTTATTGGCCAACACATATGCTGCTACTGATATATATAAATAGAATTATATGATAAGGTTTTATTGGGGACATTGGGAAAATTATATGTTTTTAATGGTAACGAATATATTGACGACTTGATTATTTATTATCTGGGTTGGTTATACCTGGTTTTACTATTTGAAACTATAGTCTTTTATCTCCTACTATTGATTTTAAGAACTACTGTCTCACACTCGACATGTGAATTTAAGCACATTTATGCTTGAGTCTATGTACACTATGTATGATCTACTGTATGTTCTATGCGTGTATGTGCATTGTGACGTTGGCACGTAGGGGACAACAAAGTATATTTGATCTTATCTCATATCTTTGATAAGATGATATGTAATATATAAACTAACTTTCTAAGCTTATATGTAATATATTTTATCTTGAAAGTGACTTGCCCAACACTGTCCACCAAATTTTAATGGCTTATTCTGCCATTAAAATGTGCTACCCATATCACCTTTTGGAAACCATACAAATACTTTGGAATCTGGTTTGACAGCTGAGTGTCAGTCAAGATTCATTTGACTCAAAAGGTTCCATTCAAACGGCACTTCCTGTAGAGAGTTAAAGGTTGATTGTCTTTTGTTAATTTAAAGCTATTGCTCCGTCAGCTTTTATGTCTGCAGTTTATTACAGAGACATTCTGTACTGTCACTGCGCCATCATTACTTCAGCAGCTGAACCCTGTTTATCACAGTGCATTACGCTTTATCGCTAATGACTAATTTCACACTAATCATTGCTCTCTGTATCACAAGGTTCGACGGACTTCCCAGTTGACAAGAAGGAATTATCATCTCATGATAGTCATCTTTCAAGCTCTACTGTTAGAGCTGCTAAAATACCACATATCTCTTCTCTCATTTAAATTGTGTATCTACATGATCTAATAGCTACTCAGTATTAGATAGTTTCAGGTAAAATGCACCGTTTGAACGGAATGAACTGCAAACTGCCCTCAAGCTAAATATCCTCTCGGAATTTTTAAAGTCAAGTGTTTCTTCTAACTCTTGCAAATGCACACAAATGGACAAAGGAAAATAGTTTTTTAGTACTTTGAGAAGTTACTGTGGATATTGTTACATATTACACTCTGCTGTGTGTTATTTTTCTTGTATGTTCAATGAAAGATGAAAGAATATTTCCCCCTTACCTTGTAGATGCTCTGCTGGAGGTTGTGTAGGGTTAAAGCATTTGAAATAGACATTCCCATTCAAATCAAAAACGGATTATTATTATTATTTAAACCGGGGGCGGCGCCTTACGTCCTTGCATCACACAGAGTGTTGTGTGCCTGATACACACTCTCGCCGCCTTCATTGGGTAGGCGTCTCAACACTTTCTGGATAGCAAAATGTTGTTGTTTATTAGGTTGATCTTTGCCTTATTTCCAAGAATAAACTTACAGGAGACCTCAAGCCTGATTGTAACTTCGGACAGAGATGATCTTTAATTTCTTTTGTGATCATCGATTTACGAAGATACACTTTTGCAGTGCACCCTAGATTTTTGCTGTTGCCGTGCCAGCGGCTTGGGCTGCAACTGAGACTAGATTTAAGATTTTCAAATAACTAACCTGCCTGCTGATACATTTTTAAATTGACCATCATATAGTTATACTGGAAAATATGTACAATTAAGTAAATACAGTATAGACAGTTAGATTAACTAAATTATTTCCAACAACAACAGAAATACTCAGACGGGTTGTCTGTATTCTCATATTAATGTAGTATCTTGCATCAAGGTGAACTTCAGATGTCAGGATAGTTATCTTCTGTCAGTAGTTTTTCCTTTAGGAGTTTGGTAGAGGGTTATGGTTATGGATCAGAAGTGAAGAGTCACCTATCAGAGGTCAGACAGTATCTGGGATTTAGACATTCTGATGGATGAGAGTTTAGTGAGGGAATGTAGTCAGTATAAAATCATCATAAAAACAGAAGTACAAGCATGTGTTTGAGGAAGAGACGGAGCCTCTCAGTCTCTCTCACACACACTCATACACACTTACACACATAGTCTGGATGTTCCCCCAGACAGCCACTGTTTCAGAATGAATCTCTTTGCTTCTCTTTTCTCTTTTTTTGATGTTGCTTTTTTTACTGCTCTGTGTTGTCTAAGACAACACGCTCCACTGTTCATAATCATGACTTTTCTGTATGGATGCATAGAGGACAAAACTTCAATCATATATTTCCTCATATTTCAGATCATAGATTTTGTCAATGTCATTTTTTTTTTTGCATAATGCAAATTGTATTAATACCACCATTGCCACGTGGCAACATGTGGTCTTGTATCTAGACACTCAGAGGTTTTCAAACTGTTGGGCGCGGAGGGAGAGACGTGAGGCAATAATATTTCGTGACGTGCAAGAGGCAGGTACACACTAGTGTTCTAAAATCAATGGGAAGTTAGTTATTGTAGTTTGACCCACTGATTTCGCTTACAAGTGATGTCAGCAGTTTTAGCAGCAGCAATTAAGGTACTTTAAAACCCTTAGTGTCGGGGGCCAGGATTTGCATCAAACATAATATTTCTTGTGTGAGTCATACCGCAATCAAATCTGAACACACAGATTATCTCAGTATCTCTTATAGCGTACATAAATCTTCTTAAAAATCATAGAAAAAAGACACTCTTTATAACACCAGAACTTGCCTTACAATCATCACATTTTTAAATTTACTTTAGCGTCAAAGTAATCCAGGGATAGTTGTTCGTACGTCCATGGATACACTGCAAACATGAACTGCTTATAGCTAATTCAGCATACTTTTATTGGTGCCAATTTGACTAACTAGGTTAAAAGCCTGAATATGCTTGAATTGAACCAGTTCGTACAAAGTGTCATCCAACCATGTCTACAGGCAAAAGTGTTTATACCTCATCCAAATGTTGGGGGGCAACAATCTGCTGTCACAGAGAGGAACAAGACGCGATGAGTCGTAGAAGTTGACATAATGGCGCCCAGTTTCGGACTTTTCTCTGGTTGTACACACAAAAAGTCACAGAATAGTTTTAACACCTCCACACACATTTGTGATAAATGTAGCTGCTTCTTAGAGTTATGAAGAAGGACAATGACAAGGAAATTACAGCAAACAGCTTGTACAGTGTAATTTTTTCTGTAGTCTAACAGGTCTAAAAGACATGTATTCAACGGTGTTTACCATATGTCTATGTCGCAGAAGAAGCATTACTATGCTCTATGTGACACTAGAGAGCACAGCACACAATCCACGTTCCACAGTCCATCGAGCGGTTCAGTGGGGGAATTGGAATCCCGTGGAAGAATGATGAGCCATAATCTTCCCGTAGTCATGCAGTGGTAGTACGCTGAAATGTGTCCTCACTCTGTTGTAACCTTTTGAGAAGAAAAACTCATTTAACCCATTTGAAAGTGGCTGAAGGTGGAGAAATAGCTACAGCAGGTAACCAAACTTGTAAATAATGGCAATAGTTTTTCAACTGATATGCAATTGTAATGAAATAATGTATCTCTGTAGTTTTAGACACTGATTGGATTTATAATAGCCTCTGGTTACCTACAAAACAGTTGTTTGTGAAAATGACATTTCAGTGTTTACAGTAAACTGTACTTCAGCTGCATTCATTGATTTGTTTGGCCTCTTCAGGGCATCATAACTTGAAATACCATCATCTCGTTTTGGTTTCTTCCTCAAGCTCACCAGCATAATGTCCCTTTTTCCTGTCATTTTTCCTCCACACAGGGGCCTGATATCCTTGAATTCTAGTGACACCTACTACCTGGAGCCAATCAGTGGTGTGGATCCTCCCCACCATTCACTGTGGAGTGCAGAGGAACTGCCAATTAAAGTTGGAAACTGTGGACACGGCCATCACACCACACAGTCCAACCACATCTCCAACCTGCTCAGACAGTTTCATTCGAGGGTGAGTCTTCCAGACACCAACAACACTTATTTTCTAGAAAAACATGGTAAGACCATATCATACCATATTTTTTCTGATATAAAGTTAAGTAGTGTGACAATACTGCTCTTTATCTTTAAGTAGAAAAAAAGGTATTAAATAAAGTACTCTCTTGGTATCGATATCATTTTAAGGGTATCACGTTGTTTTCAAAGAAATTAAATTTCATTGTGGGTACATTCAAAGGGCAAAACAGTAATTTTACTACTTCATATGTGATGGACTGAGTCGTGATTCTGTTTTGATTTGGTTTATTTCACAGTTAAATGAAATCACCAGTCACATGAGCACATTTGGCTCTGCTGCAGAAATTATCTTTTTCATATGCAAACACGATATTGAATAGGTCTTGGTGCTATTTCAGGGCTCCAAATTACTCTCGCACCACCTGGAAATGGATGGAATTATGGCTTTGTCTCAGCTTTTCAGGTCTGTTTAGGATAGGCCATGGCTATGTGTGAATTTCCTGTGCTTTTTTAGAGAATAAGAACTTAACACGAGTCTAATTTGCTCATCTGTAGTTATAGATGATAAAAGGGCTCCTCAGTGGGCCATCTGCCTTCATCTGTCTCCACTGCTGGGACGAGCAGTCATTCTTTGGTTTTTATTCTTATATTTCTTCCCGTATTAATCATTTTCCAGTTTACGTTCTCAATCACTTTAAACTGTTCATCATCACCATCTTTCTCCCCACCTCCTGTGCTAAAGCCCTCTCAGCTTTCCACCAGGGAATCATCCTTTTCCCCTATTTCTTTATATTCCTCCCTCCTGCACCATACCCCTGGGCTCTCCCAATTCCCTCTACTGCCACCCATTAATAATGGGTTGTTATGCAGAAGCCACAGCAGACCCCAAACAGTCCCAAGGATTTGGCCACTACTTGCCTCTCAAATAAACAATGCGATGTGTGAATGTGTTATTGTGAATTTGTGCCATAGATTCCCAGCCAATCCACAATATTAGTGTTAAGTCCAGACTGGGCCGAGACAGCAGTCTCCCCGCACGTAAATCAATGAGTTTTAATCACAGCAGAGCCTTTCCCTAATGGCTGTAATCAAGTATTAGGAGGATGGAAAGCTAATGATGGAGGGATATGAGAAGTTGCTGGGAGGCTACTCATAGATATTAAGCTTTTCACCTCTTTGTGTTCCATTTTCAGACTTTAAACCTGTTTTCTAGCTTTGTTTTGCTGTGCTACACCTGTACCTGCCTACCTGCATCAGTCTTTTAAATTGCACATTTTTATATTCAGTTTTTCCCACTCGAAATTGTGTTCTTGTTATTGTGGAACAATTTCTGCAGTATCAAGACCAAGGTACACTGAGAACCTGGATGGTAGTGGGAATCAAAATGACAATATTCCTTAAAGGAAAACTGTATTTTGTTCCGCTGTGCTGTACTGTTTGTACATAAAGAGCTGCCTTGTTGACTACTTTCTAAAAAATACTTAGAACAGAAAATAAGCTATGATGAACACACAAACAAGCAAACAAAAAAGAATTAAATAAAACTTACAAAAATCAATGATTTGATCATGCAGTAAGATACATTAATAAATATATTAATTAAACAGTTAATAAATGCCTAAAAGTAAAACAAATGTTCTTGTCTTTCTGGTGTATTGTTGATTGTAATAGATTCAAAAGCCTTCTCTTTCCTTATTGCATGTCAAGATTTATATAATTGTTATTAATTTATTTTAATTAATAAAAAAAGAAATTGTTGGTTAAGTTAAAAAAACAACCAATATTAACAGCAAACACACCTGTAAAACTTTCTTGCCCCATGAACAGATTATTACATTGCATTACATTTCATTTAGCTTTTACTCAATACCAGAAACAACTGGCCCATAGTATGGTACCGTGTAGTATAGTATAATATAGTGTATTATATCACATTGTAGTATAGTA
>CALSCE010010667.1:1191335-1219574 GCA_943593645.1 Bovichtus variegatus | reverse complement strand
AGTATAGTATAATATAGTGTATTATATCACATTGTAGTATAGTATAATATAGAGTATTATATCACATTGTAGTATAGTATAATATAGTGTATTATAGTACAGTGTAGTATGTATAATATAGCATATTATAGTACAGTGTAGTATAATATAATACAGTATAGTTTAGTATATTATAGTACAGTATAGTATAATACTGTATATCATAGTACAGTGCAGTGTAGTATAGTATAATATAGCATATCATAGTACAATGTAGTACAGTATAGTATAATATTGTATATTATTATACATTGTAGTATAGTATAATACAGTGTAGTTTAGTGTAATATAGTATATTATAGTACAGTATAGTGTAATACAGTATAACATATGTATATTATTGTCCAGTATAGTATATTATTGTATATTATAATACAGTGTAGTAAAGTATAATCTAGTGTATTATATTATGGTACGATGTAGTATAGTATTATATAGTACAGTGTTTTGTATAATGTAGCAAACCAATCAGACTGATGTCCCATGCTAACCTTCCTTTGTCTATACTGTCAGGTTAAAAGGAACGCGTGGGGTACAACCAAGTACATGGAGCTGTACATAGTGGCTGACAACACACTGGTAAGCAGAATATTTCTGGGTACATCAGCGTGAGCGCCACATTCGTCACCTGGAGTCAGACAGCCATCAAATGACTCACCAGGATGGAAACAGGGTCCACATCTTAAACAATTATCCCATTCCAGCTAACGGAGCTCTTTCATACTGAGAGCTCTGAGCTCATCATAGTTACAACGAGGCGAAAGCATGTGGAGATGAGGCAGAAGGATTTGTCTGCTTAATGCCATGTACTGTATTTAAGAGGAACCTAAAGGTGCAAAGGCTTTTAAATAGACACTAAGCTGCAGGGATGAGATGCTATATCTTCATAAAAGCCAGTTAAGGTTTTGTCTTCTACAATAATGCCATGGTAACAGCACATGGGTACCAAAAAGAGTCTGGCCCTCTCCTTCTGTAATTGGTATAATTATGATGATGGACCAGCTTTGAAGTGGTAAAGCAGGAATGGTGGAGTTATAGTTATGTTTTCATGGGTCATTAGTCTCTGCAGGGAACTTTAGAAAGAATGATCTTGAACATTTTATTTAGTTTTCTGACCGCTGACCTCATTCATGCCACTAATACTCCCTCATCTTCCCTGTCCTGCAGTTTAAGCGGCAGAATAAGGACTATGAAAAAACCAAGGCGAGGATAATGGAAATAGCCAATTACGTGGATAAGGTAAGGCTGATGGGTTCTCCTGCTGCAGACTGCAATTCTCTAGAAAACAAACATCCCCATTCAACAAGCTCATAGATATTGTAGTACAGTCGCCACATATCTTTAGTATTCTATTACTCATCAACTTTGAAGTTTGTTGAAGTTCCATATAAATAACTACTGATTAAACACATTGTACACAACTATCTACTGTTGTATGAAACCTCATCAGGATTTTATCAATATTGTCCTTCAACAGCCCTTAAGGGGAGATTGGGGTAAATTGCCTTGTGTGACCAGACTGTGTTATGGGAGCTTATAACAAGATTGTGGAGCAACCTGTGTGTGTGTGCAGGTACATATTTGTTGTTGTTTTGTCTTGTGTTTAGTTCTATAGGGCTCTGAACATCCGTGTGCCTCTGATTGGTCTGGAGGTTTGGACCGACAGGGATCAGTGTATCGTCAACGAGGAGCCAAACGCCACCCTCTGGTCCTTCCTCCAGTGGAGACAGAAGCTGAAATCTCGCAAGAAACACGACAACGCCCAGCTGCTAACGTGAGCAATGGACACACACGCACAGACGCACACACACAGTTCCACCTAAGCTACAGCAGCCATCTTGCAAAGCAGTACATCAGCAACACATCATCTGTCACATCTGTTCAACCACGGTTCTGCTGTGTACCCAGAAGCATTTCTGCGTCGCTCCTGGCCCAAAACACAATGAATGTGGTCACACATGTACTGTAAGTTGGAAGAAAATAGACTTGAAGCCCAAGGTTGCCTTCACACCTGTAGTTTGTAAGGAAAGATAACTGTTGCTTTTTCCCCCATGTGCGCTTGCAAGAGACAAACAAAACTGGGACCCACTCATTAAAAAACTTCTCTATCGTGCTACTAGAGTTAAAAAAAACACAAGGTACCTTTAGATGTAACTACAATTAGGTACTAACACTGTGTTGTTTTACTTTACAGTGATGTAAAGTTTGCTATCACATCAGGCAGGACCACAACTAGTAGTGATCTAATAATTACACAACGTATTGGTACATACAACAGAAACTAATGTGCCTCATCATCTTGCTAGGTTTTGTTTACAGTGTTTTCCTACAGGGGAGGGAGAGAGCAGAGTCAGACCTCCACTAAGAGACAGAAACAGAGAGAAATGGGAGACAGGCAGTTTTCTGCACACACAACAGCAGTGAAGTCCTGTCTCTTCCCCTGCGCAAAACACAACTAGGCTCAAAAGCACAGTGGAATAACGCACAAATAAAAATTCAAGTTGTCGACAAGTTGCTCTTTATAATGTAGTCTGAGTGCACAGCAGCACTGTGGTAGCACAGATCTTGTGTTACAACTGACTGTTGCTGCAGCTGCCCACACCAGCCGCTTTACATTCTGTATACATCTTTACATTAACTGAATTATACACTGCAAATCTATTTTCTTTTGACTCAACTATAATATTTGGTCGGTGTAGACAAGGTATGTCTAATCCTAAATTATAGGCCTATGTAAATGAGTTACAGAGTCAGGTCTTTGAGAAGGGCTTGATGTATGACATGTACTTATAATGTGTTATAATCTGTTTATATAATCATAGTTATAAGCCCTCATAAATATTCATAATGCTGTATCAAAATAATCTTTACACATGATTTATAATGACTTATAAGGTCAAGTATCATAATACTTCATAATTGCTTGTCACTCACTGACATTTTATTTGTATTAATATTTTGTTTCACTTGACCAATGACCACTTATAGTGACTTATAACCAGCTTGTAGTGTAATATCTGCTTATACAGTACCTACAGGAATTGTATTACTACCCAATGATCATCTATAGTAAACCATAATCACATTATAATACTTAATAACAGTGATTAAAATGCATTATAAAAAGATAATAATGTATTACAACTATGGGAATTATAACACACTATGGTCCTTACATAAAACAATGTCAGTGAGTGACCAGCAATTATGTATTGTGATACTTGACTCTATAAGTCATTATAAAATGCTTTATGATGTGTTACGATTATTGTTTCAAAGCATTATATACACGTATGTGTGCTTATAACTATAATCGTACGGTGCTATAAGCAGATTATGAGGCCTTACAAGTATGTTTCTACAGAATTTTAGACATAGAAAGTGTTAATGATAGAAGTTTACTTGGTAATTCAGCATGCTGTAGATGGTGACTTACAGTATGGAGAGCCAATGAGAAACTCCAAGATTCACTGCAATAATAATTGATTGCATCCAAACAGCACAGCGGTGTAGAGAACACGGATGATAAAATCACCTGACAAAATGAACATCTGTGTGTCTTAATTGATCACGCAACATTAAACATAGAGTCCTTCGGAAGCTGTGACTGTGTCTGTTCTCGCTTTCCTGATTCCGCACTAACACCAGAGGTGTAGTGATGAGTTACATTTAACCCGTTAAACGTCCTTAAGTAACTTTTCTGAGTAAATGGTACTTGTTGCAGTAGTCTTAATGCAGCATACTTTTTATTTTTTACTTTGAAAGTTGACCTTATAAGTCAATATGAAATTCTTTACATAATGATTGTTATAAATCATTCTGAATATTTATGAGTGCTTATAACTATAATTATACACCGCTTCAAACAGATTATAACGCATTATAAGTATGTTTTTAATGCATTATAGAAATGGCCGTCATAGAAAGTGCTACCAAAAATCATTAGTTTTACTACATTACATATGGAAACATCAATTGCAGTACTTGATTAGCCTTCTGATTAGCAGTTATTGTCTTACCTGCTATGTTGGGCTCACACCTGATCTGATGTACTTTTTGGCATATGCTTACTTATTTGTCAAATCATAATATAATATAGGACATAATGAGCAAATAATGTAATGTCTTAGTGTATTAATATAATATTAACCTGGAAATGTGTGATCACATCTGAGAGATACAGACTGGGAATATTGTCCTGGTGTTTCTGTAGCAAATGATCTCATCAGAAGATGATGACGTGACATTTCATCACAAACTGAGCCTAAATACAGGTGTGTGTTCATCTCCCTACCTTCATCTGAAGAAAACCATCTGTGGTTGAAATGATGTCCTTCATATCCACATCAAATCAAAAAAGTTGAAAAAAGACAGTGCAGGTGTTTTTCCTTTTACTTATTAAAGGGTATATATTAGGCTTATTTTAAGGTTCACACTTGTATTTTAGGTTTCTACTAGAACATGTTCACAATCTGTAATGTCATACTATCAGTTTGAATATACCTGTATTCTTTCTGAAACGCTCTCTTTAAGCCCACCTCCAAAAAGCCCAATCTGCTCTGATTGCCTTGTGAGAAAAATACGGCGCCCTTTGTCAAAGGTATTTTCTAATGAGCCTGCATGTGACACAGTAAGGGAAGCCATATCTGAATGGCTTTTTGAATCACATGTTTTCTGACCTAAGCACAAAAAACTGTTTTATTTCACAGTTTGTGGGTTGGTAGGCACTACAGACACCCAAATGTACAGTATGTGCACAAGCACGGAAAAGTGAGTTTTTTATAATGTCTCCTTTAAGTTACTCGTTACTCTAGTAACTTATTTTATAACTCAAGTAGTAATTCTGATGACATTTTTACTTGCATACATTTGTGGCCCGGCTACCAAAACCAAGCATAGAGAAGCTCGAATTACAACTACAGATTACAATTAACTACAGATTAATATAGAGTGTGTGACTAAATTCTCTGTTCAGGTAGACAATAACATACTATATCTAAACATATCAAATAGTTTATTGCTGCTATATTAATGCTGTGAATGCCACATATAAAACCATTAACATTTTACCAATAAAAGTAGCTGCTTCAGTTTTTGTTTATAGTGAGAAGCTACAGACTTTCTTCCCTGCTGTTAATACACGAGTTAGCACACTTTGGTGTACCTCAGCTAATAAGAATGCTGATTAACTCGACGTCCTCCCACATACAACTTCTATCCCCTGATGAGCCTCTGTGTGTGACTAATGACAGAAACACTCCCAGCTTTGGGTCAGGTAATTTCATATTCCGTTAGTGTACAAATTGACAAATGATTAGTTAAACAGAGATTTTATTGAGCAAAAGATCTCGCTTCAGTCGGCTATAATTGGGCCAAACAACTCAGCATGCCGGTAGCAGCATCATTGCAGTTTGACTCCCGGCGTACACACACACACACACACACACACCAACATTCATCATATAAGCAGTAAATTGTTGGCCCCTCTTGCTCCATAATTAGTTGTGCTAATACCAAAGGGCCTATTTTGTTTTGATTCATCAGACAGGGCTTGATTTTGTTTTTGGATGCTAATGTCAGGAGACCACAAGGTGGATTGAGGTTCTTCGCACACCCTCTCCCACATCTGACAGGCTTGTCATGTCTGCCACTGTGCACTGCTGTTGCATCTGCAATCAATGTGCATCCACTGTGGAGACTGGAAGTGAATAGGGAGGGGAAAAGGGTTAAGTGATTTTTCATAATGTGTGTTGTGTTTGTGTGGCTCCGATAGCGGTGTGATTTTCAAGGGGACAACTATCGGGATGGCGCCGCTGGAGGGGATGTGCAGCCTGGAAAACTCTGGAGGCATCAACGTGGTACGTTGCACTCTATCATTTTCTTTTCAAATGATTCACTCAAAGCTCCCTTTTTCCCCTCAATATTTTCTCCCAGCTTGAATCCATCTTCTATTGATTGTCTTTTGTATGTGCACAATGTCCTGTAAAAATATAAACTTTTGGTCATCACGTCTTCATTTTCCATTATCTTAAGGTTTTTCTTTTGGGTCAAAGTTCAAATTAGGATTGATCATGTTTATTTTAGGGTGAGAGGTAAAAGCTGCACTAATTAATATTTTATTTCTTTACAATGGATCAAGGGACAGTGTATAATGTATAAAGTGTGTAAAGGTTTCAAAGCCACAGAGAATTATCACCCCACTGTGCAGTTCCCCTCAACCCTACGCAGCCTTTTAGACTCTTTCAGCTCATTGTTTTGGTTTTACAGCCAGAAACTTGGTTCAGTCTCACAGCTCTCATCAACCTTGATTCCAGCAGCAGCAGGCAGCTGTTTTCAGTGAAAAGAAACTCTGATAAACCCACTGTACACTACCTACAGTCAATTATATTCCATATATGAACAACCATAAATCTTGTCAGTTCTTGCTGAAAAATTTAAAAGTAGTACTTTACCTGCAAGTTATATAAAATGTAGATTTAATGAAATCTAATGAAGGTGGTGAGCTTTATTTTGGATAATAATTATTTAATTATCCTCCTTAAATAAGATGTTGTGAATTTCTTGGATTGCCCTTTTTTTCTGTGTTTCGGTGGCAGTTATTGTGGTTTGTTGACACAGCTGATTAAAATAAACATAGTCAGGAAAAAGCAATATTTTTTTGAAGGAACTACATGAGGTCATTTTGCAGGGTGGGACACTGCTGTTCTGCTGCAGCTCGTCTTGGTTGTTGTAGGCTTTAGATCCTGCCTGGTTGCCAGCAGCTGCCCTCTCTGTAGTATTATCTAGCTGTAACTGTATGCCTCCATATACAAGTGCAGTGGACTGGATGGACTCAGTCGAAAGATCGATAGCTTTTCCAAGTTTGATTAGCTTCTAATGGGCTGATAGCTCTCCTGTGGCCAGAGGTGGCCTCTAGAATCCTAATGTCCTGTGACTGACTGAGCTGCTCCACTCACCACCTCAGAACCAACACAGACTTTAACTCTGTGGTTTGGCCCCCAGAGCGCTAAATAGCATGTGAAGAATTTCACTGCGGAACATCGAACATTCCAGACAGTTAACACATCCCTATTTTATACAGTATGCATAATTCAGAAGCAGAGCTAAGTGTGAATGACAGCTTTCAGGGGATCAAAGAGGAGCTAAATACAGTACATCAGAATGCTGTGTGTGTTCATGCAGCTCTTCTCTTGTGAGTTACTTACTTTTTTTTACCTTTGAAACTAGGACATTTTGGCAGTTACTTACTTCGACAGGAGTTTAGCTTCAACTTTACATTATCCAACCACTTCAACCACTTTTTTTGGACAGATATAAGTCTAAATGATTAGTCTAAAGTCTAAATCTCAAGTTTTTATCAAGTCATTTTTATCAACGTTGGCAGAGTAGCTCTATGTATGGCAATGTAAGTGGGATGTTTGTTCAAATTTTGACATATAATACATGGGTTACTGTGAAACTTTGTAGACATTTATGATTCCCAGAGGATGAGTCCTTATAACTTTGGTGATCCTCTGACTTTTCATCTAGCATCAGGTTAAAATTTCAATTTGTCCAAGACAATACTGGTTTATTATCAAATAACTGCAAAACTAATGAGTTGTACTTTGTGTTTAGAGCTAATTACTAAGTACTCCTTCTGTCCTACTGTTATCATGTATACTGATGAAGAATGCTGAACTTAAGAATATTTTTTTAGTAACAGGTGCATATAATTTATTTGCTTATATATTTTTTACTCATAAATATTTTTTCCCCACTGTATCGTCCTCACGTATCGTCCTCACGTACATCTCAGTAAATTATTCGCAATACATAATCAACCTCTGTTAACATGTCTCCTTCTTTTTTGTGCAATCTTTCCTTACATGCGTATGCAATGAGGAGAGGGCTGCACCATGCAAACACTAAAATAACCATCATGGGGTGACTGCAGTCTGGTGCTCCTGTTGAACACACGTTTTTGAGTTTGACTTTAATACAATCCCAGACGGCAATAAAAGGGGAGCAAGAAAATTTTAATTCAAATAAAAAAAACATTATTAAACACAAAGGAACAACAGATACACAAAAGTGTCCCTGTAGGCCCCAGGTTCATTATGTGGCTATTGTTATGGTAATGTGGTAATTGCAAACTTGTTTTACAATAGTGTATTCACTAATAAAGCACAATATAAACTGAAATAAAGTTTAAATGTATTTTCATGGCCTTTATTATTTCACTTGATATTGTGGTGAGATCGTGCATATTCTCAATAGATCATAATGATAAAGATACCACAACTGAATTACTGATGACTAACTAATACATACACAGAGAAAAATAGCTTATATATGGCTTGGCACATATGAAAACAGGCACGATGATCAGTCATATAAATGCGACCTCCCTCAAATTCACCCACAGGACCATTCGGAGCTGCCCATCGGTGCTGCGGCCACCATGGCCCATGAGATCGGCCACAACTTCGGTATGAGCCACGACCATGACGGCTGCTGTGTGGAGGCCACCGCTGAGCAGGGAGGCTGCGTCATGGCTGCCGCCACCGGGTGAGCCTCAAGCACTGCATCGGGCTTCAGCACAGACCTGCTTACACTGAGCTGTTATCTCTTAACAGCTTGATATATAATGAATAAGCCTTTCATCAGCTGAAGTAAAAGAACAAATTGTATATTAATGTGGCTGCCTAGAGAGCACCGTCTTGCCACTTGAGATTTTTGATTTCTCTCAGATATAAAAACACAAACTTTTGTTCTACTTTATGACGATCATCATAGATTTTTAATCACCAGTTTTCATTGATATCGTATTTCCCTTGTTGTCCTTTATGTTAGCGTATTAAAAAACAAAAGAACTGAATGAAATAAAAACTCAAACAAATGTCCCTCTAGTGAAAGCCTTTGTATATTGTCCTTCAACAACGAGAAACACAAGGAACTACTGTTCTAGCTCAGCAAAGCAAGGCACAAAAAGAATAATCTATGTAATGTATTTTTTCTAATTAAGCAGCTCAAAAATGTAATATCCCTTTTCAGGCATCCATTCCCACGCGTCTTCAGTCGCTGCAGCAAACGTGACCTGGACAGCTACTTCCAGAAGGGAGGGGGCATGTGTCTCTTCAACATGCCCAACATGAAGGACCTGGTGGGGGGCAAGAAGTGCGGCAACGGCTTTGTGGAGGACGGAGAAGAGTGTGATTGTGGAGAACCTGATGTGAGCACATTTATTCATTGATAGTTGTCTGAACTACCCCAACCCCATAAAACTATCACATTTTAAATGAAATGATTTCTAGTGACACGTTATTTGTAAAGGCCTATTTACTCCATTCGGTGGTGTTTTAGAAATTTAGATGTTGTTTTTCACACTGACAGGAGATTTCAATCATATCACACAATTTTCCTCAGCAGATAGAGCTGCAACCAAGTTGTCAAGGAAATGTCTAACATTTACATTTACATTTCTCTTTTTAAAAGGATTAAATAAACAAGATACAACATATCGTACCCCTACCTTTCCTGTCTGTCTCTCTCACTATTCAATAAAGCAGAAATGCCATAAAATAATCTTTAATAACTAATATTTATTCTATTAATTTTCACATGTACCTGGTGGAAAAAGCTGCTGTTTTTTACTCTTTTAACACAGGTGTTACTTTGCGTAGAGCAGCGTCCTTGCAGCCGCATTAATAATGTGCAGTGCGTTGCCTTTGTGCAACACAGTTCAAAGATTGCTAAAGTTTCCTTGCATCGAGATGAATTGTTTGCGCTCAATAAACCCAGAGGTTAAGTAAACCTACTTTGGTTCAAACAACAGAGCAAATTGAAAACAAGAAGAAGCAAATTGGTAGCTGACAACAGTGGTGCCGCTGACGGGGCTGTTTGTTGACTCCCTCTCAGAGCAGAGCTGACAGTTGAGCTCAGGCGGCTGACAAGCCACCTGTTCTTAGCATTGCAGATGAGACGAGCTATGGAATTGTAGACTAAGATTCTAAAGTAAATGCAATCCTCTTTTTCTGTTTTTCTTTTTTTTTTTTTCTAAAGAAGGGATGTCAGAATCCTTTCAAAACAAAATATTTTACAACTACCAATATTTCACAGTAAAGTTAAAACTTGAATTCTTGAAAATGTCTTATCCACCTTATTGTCCAGTTGAACATCACAAGACAAAAAAAGTCAGTGCTTCTTCTTCTTCTTCTTCTTCTTGCATTCACCCATAATCCCTTCCCTGTTGCCTTCTGCTGGTATACTTGGCTTTCCTTTCTCTTGCTTGAGTCAACTCCCACATTTGTTTTAATTGTAAACATGGCTTGGCAGAGGGCGCCATGGCAACGGGAGATGTTTTCTTTCTGTACGTGGTATGACACAAGAGCAGCAGCAAAATCACGTCTCTGGTTTAAAACATTTTTTTTCTTTTTGCCAACATCTGTTGAATTTGTGACATTTGTGACAGGACATGACTGTCCTTATTTTTGTTACTCTTAAAAATGACTTATTAATATGCAAAACTAATAGCAAGATGGTTTATTACCATGCATTCATGCCCTGCTAACATTATAAACTAATGTTATTACCCTGTAATTAAAAATATTATTCACAACCGAAACGCTGTTCTTATAGATGTTTTATATTGACATTAATAAAACCTTTATTTACAACCTATAAACCCTCACTAGAGGGCGACTTATTAGAGTATGGCACCGTTTGATGGGTGATGTTGAGGAAGAGGTATGAGGGTGTTTAACTTTAAGGAATTCAGTGTTTGATCTGTGCTGACTTAGTTGTGATAACGTGGGTGTGTGTTTGTGTCACTTTTTAACAGGAATGCACCAATGATTGCTGCAATGCCAATAATTGCACCTTGAAGGAGGAGGCTCAGTGTGCCCATGGAGTGTGCTGCGAGGGCTGCAAAGTAAGAAACACACACACACACATGCAGGCAGAGTGGCGTATGGCGTAGGAGGGAGCTCGCCTAGTTTGCAGTAGTATTTCAGTATCATTAGTTCACTGTCAGTCATCATGTCAGTATTTTGACATACTGTACCCGCAGCGCGTCAGCTCCCATCACAGCAGAGCTCATCGTCTTCACATCACACCTACACTTTTCATCTGTGCTCTCATTTTGCTGACATCCCATTGTAATACCCACAAGTGTGAACCCAAATTCTATTGAGCTTTAACCTGACAGAAGAGTCACAGTGCTGAAGACGGCAATATCTTCTGCGTTGTCTGCAGAGGAGAAGCTATTCTTCCTCTCATTCTGTTTGTGTCCTTCTCATTGCAATATTGTTTAAGTTTCTATACACATTTTTCCTCTTTTCCACAAGCAGTATGTGGAATTTGTTATTTTCTTATAGTTTTTACACAGGTACACGTTTTAGCATATTTTCAAATCGTGCATACCTTTCTTCAGTTATACTGCTGCATTACATTACATTACCTTTTATAACTTTTTATATAATATTCCATTTATTTTTACTCAACCTCTTAATGCTTGTTTGTGACTATGTGTAATGTGAAAGGTGTAGGTCAGAGTGAAACTCTGCAGCTCTAAGGAGATTTTAAGCCTCTTTTAACTCTTCTAGCTCTCAAACTCTGTTCTCAGGCAGCTTTTCTCATGAACTGCTATTTAAAGTTCTGCAGGTTTGAACAAAGCTCGTTTCACACAACATGAAAGACACCACAAAGACACACCACACATAGTTACATAACACAATAGGTTGTTCATTTTGCTTTTGTCCATATATTTCTACTTATACAAATTTTTCTCAGACAGTTTTTTTGCTGTGTTATGGCCAAAAATCTTATCTTATCTTAGTTTTTTTTTTTTTTATAAAGATTCCAGGCAGTACTCCTCTCCTGCAACACTGTCCCAGGCTTGTTGTAATGTCATTAGTTTGCGATAATTTATTAAATGCAAATTTATTCGGACATAAGGTCTCCAAATATTTTTTTTTTTACAACAAAATGTTGGTCCTTCTACGAGAAAGGGTCCAGTCTCTGAGATTCTCCACATCAGACATGATCTTCATGTTGTTTCAGATGTCTTGTTCTTCCCACTCACCGCTTGTTCCCTGTCTCTGCCAGTTGAAGCAGTCAGGTACCATGTGCCGGGGGCCAGCGGGGGCGTGTGACCTGCCTGAGTACTGCACCGGGGCCTCTCCTTACTGTCCTGCCAACGTTTACCTGCTGGACGGCTCCTCCTGTCAGTACGGAGTGGCCTACTGCTACAACGGCATGTGCCTCACCCACGAACAGCAGTGCCTGCAGCTCTGGGGCTACGGTAATGAAAAGTCTATTACTACTCAATACAGACCCATTCACTCAACATTACAGGGATATACATGCCCTGAGATGAGTGTTAAGCCTTTGTTTAAACACTCTAAAATGAGGGATTTACCAGTGGACGTTTTGCTTTTATTTTGTTAGAGAGTTAAACCACCAATAGTCAGTAACAGACTTGTCAGCATTTGTCAAAGCTTTTCTTTCACAGAACTGTAATAACACTGCTAAGAGAAAAACTGAGACTTTGAGAATAGAGTGCTCATAATGATATGAGAAAAAAGTTGCAACATTGAGAAAAAAGTTATAATTTTAGCATACGGTTGTAATTTGATAGAAGAAAAATCGTTAACTACGTAACATAAAAAAATGTATTATTAAAATAAAAATAAATCAGTAAAATAAATACATTAAATGAATGTTTTTATTCTCGAAATATTACAACAAAATGTTTTAAGATTATTGTACTATTGTATTGTCTTATACAGAGAGGCGTTTCTGTTATTTAGTTTAGTTCATTTATCTACCCTCATTGTTATTAATGTGCCCTACTTTCATGTTGCAGGGCTAGACTGCATTAGTTTTAGCTAGGTGTAGCTAATAAACTGGCAGCTGAGTGTACAGTATGTGTTTAGCCTTGCTTAGCACAAAGTGTAGGCAGAAACTGCTAGATCAGCTCCATTAAAAGTGAAACAATTCCACCTTCCAACAGCTCCAAGGCTCTCTTATTTGCATGTTGAATGTTGCTTATTTAACTAATGTAGAACCAGAAATCATAAAATGAGACGTTGTTTTTTTTATAAGAAGTTAGCTTTGGAGCTATTCTTGGCAGCTGGTGCAGTGACTGAACACAGCATCTGAAGTGTTTTAGCTCTGTTGAAACTCCACTGTAAATCCCATCTGACTTGTGATTCTACATGTAGTGGACGAAATTGATATTGATCTTTTCATTTCACTCTTGTTCTTAGAATCTCATATTTGTCACACGTTTTTTATCTCTTACTGTAGCTGAAGCAGGGTTCACACTGTGTGTATGGTGCGCACTGTGATCTTCATGATCACGTCTGCAATAGACGAGCAGGTGTCTGAGACCGGCAATATCTGTGTCTATCTGTTGCCAAAAGTCACCGTGTTAACATTATTGTCTGTGGAGGAGAACAATGCTAATATTGTTAGCCACAGTAAGGGCGACTGTGGCTAAGGAGGTAGAGCGGGTCAGCCACTAATCGGAAAATCACCATGGGTGTGTGAATGAGCATAAGATTAGATGCTTTACAGTTTGGCACCTTGTACTGTGTATGTGCCATCAGTGTATGAACGTGTGTGTGAATGGGTAAATTATGGCACGCAAAAGCGCTTTGAAGTGATTGGAAGACTAGAAAGGCGCTCTATAAATTGCAAGTCAAAGTCCATAAGTAAAAGTAAACTGAGTCCAGAGCACTGCTGGGATGTGTTGTGTTTCCAGGAGCCCGACCGGCCCATGATGCCTGCTTTGAAGATGTCAATGCAGCAGGTAACGCTTTTGGGAACTGTGGAAAAGATGAGCATGGCAACTACATGAAGTGTGAGAAAAGGTAGGAGATGCTGGTGCGCATTTTCAATTTGCACATAAAAAAACCATCCGAGTGGAAATGACAAAAATTTGAAGAAAATCTTGAAATATCGCAACACCGTTTTCATCACATAACTGACACGGAAGTTGTAATTCCACGGTTTGGCCACTACAAAACTTCCTGCCGCACTTCCTGCGGGCTTAGTCTTTTTTTTAGCTTTTTAGCCTCATTTAGCTCATTGTTTTGGTTTTACGGTCTGCAATTTTACCGGCAGCTGTTTTCAGTGAAAAAGTACTAATAAACCCAATGTACACTACCTGCCCAACACCAAAAGCCGACAGACACAATGAGAGACTAGCTGGTGAACATAATGGAACATTTAGCAGCTAGAGAGACAGATATTTTCTCAGGAGTTGTGGAGGACAAACCAGAGTTAAAAGTAGAGTGAATACTTGACACAAACACCACTCCAAATGTCGCTCTGTGTCTACTTGCTGTATTAACAGCCAACTATTTACTAACATGTTAGCACTAATAACTTTATAAGGCCGTATTCTGTCAGACAGTGTTTCCAGATTGTTCTGCTGCCCCCAAGTGTACAAAAAAGAATAAAAAATGCCGCTTTAATGAAATGATAAAATCATAATTTCTGCTGTTTTTTTTACTATCACAGTTCACTTCTACTGTATGATCATGTAGTCATCATATGAACATGTGGTTCTTTCGAAATCTCTGCTGCTGTTAGCAAGCACACTTTAGCAGAACTGAGTGTTTCATCTTTCATCCTAACATAAAAACACTCTTGCATAAAGTCAGGCCCTCTACACTGTCAGCACAGGCCTCTGAGTTTCCTTGGCACAGTGCCAGAGTTAATTAATGGAGCCAAATTAGCGATTTAGCTATGTAAATGAGGCTGTGGATTAAAGTGGTTGATGGCTGCCTCGTATGATCCACCACTGCCCAAATCCATTATGGAGTCCCACAGGAATCATTAGAGTGTTTTCTGGCTGCAGTGAGTCAGAGCTTTGATTAGAGGATATGTAAATGCACTATCAGCCTGTTATTAAGACGTGAATAATCTACACAGAGCTGCTATCTGCCCATCATTCTGTAATCCTCTTTATTTTTTTCTATGTGTGTGTGTGTGTGTGTGTGTGTGTGTGTGTGTGTGTGTGTGTGTTTGTATTTCGAGTATTAAATTTTGATGTTACCTGAATCTCCATATTATTCAGGAAGATATGGATGTTGACACACATACAGTATCCAAAGCTTCACACCTCCAAACTAAGGGTGGGTCTATGTCGGTTTACAATATCATTACAATATAAATATTCATATTTTAAATGTTCAATAATTCAGATAGGTGGTGATTTATATTATGTATTTTTCTTCAGTCAGCCCCTATAGAATATAATACATTTAGTATATTATAAGGGGGAAATTAGCAAAGACAATTAGGAAAATATTAATTATCAGTTTTTCAAGACTTTTTATTTTTATTTAATCTTAATTAATCAGGTAGTCTCATTGAGATTAAGATGTCTCCAAGAGAGACCTGAGAACAAGAACACAAACGGCAAAACAGACACACCACAACTACAGGTATAAACAAGGAAGTAAAAACAAGTTACAAGAATCATAAAAACATAAAAATGTAGTTTGAAGCTTCAACAGTAGAGCCAACTGTTTGATACAGAGCCTTGTTTGAGTGCCAAGTTTTAATGTCATAATTGGAAAGGAGTGGAGCCTGGGACATATAAGATTCTATCATCAGCAAAGAAATGGACATTGCAGTATTGATTAGGAATAAATGTGGCATTTATGTACAATGTAAACAGCAATGGACCCTGGGCAACCCATTTCTGATGGTAAAATGGCTTGACTGAGTACCATCAGCAACAACAGTATAGGTGTTGGCTTCATCAATGTTATATATATGTATATACATATATATATATATATATATATATATACATATATATAATCTATATGCATATGTGTATATATATATGTACGTATATGCTATATATGCTAGAATACATCAGAAATACAGATTTTTCTACCCTGTCTTAGGCTCTCAGCCTAAAGCTCATTGGTTCTTACTAAAAATATAAATCTTTAAAAAAGCCTCACAAATGTATCGTACATCTTTTTTTAAGGGCTCAGTTGTTTCCTCAAACAGCTAGACACTTGTTTTTAGTTAACCATACTCAACAGGAGGAAATACGCTTTGGATACACACACACAATACATGTTAGTAGATACATTCATTGTTGGTTTGGCTCTGCACATGTGTTGACAAGAATTTAAAATGTAGAATGTCAGAGGACTTAAATGATGAGTTATGGTTTATACAGCTCTTTTTGTTGAGTTGCATAAACATCAACACAAATATAAAAAAAACACCTGACATTATTTGCTGGATCAGATGGTAATTCACAACACAGATTCACTGGCAGAAGTCAAACTTTGGCTGATAAATATTGGTAAACAGAAGATCAGTCTATCTCTACCCCCTGCTGCTCCCCTGGAGCTGCTCAGTAGCCACCCAGGCTCAGTGTGACTGTGCGGACTCGCTGTTTGACTGTAAAGCAAAGTTGCTAAAAATCAACATGGAGCTCGAATGACTTGCCCTTAAAAAGTAAAGGCTAAATGTTTCTCTGTGTGTGCTTGCATCTCTCCCCAGTGATGCAAAGTGTGGTAAGATCCAGTGCCACAGCGCTGCCAAAAAGCCCAAAGGCACCAACGCCGTGTCCATCGACACCACCATCAAGACAGATGGCATTGAGGTTAAGTGCCGCGGCACCTACGTCTACAGCACCCAGGATGGCCAGGGCGACCTGCCCGACCCCGGCCTCGTCATGACTGGCACCAAGTGCAAAGAGGGCAAGGTTGGTCCACACCGGGCTGGGCTTTAGGGATCATAATAAGAGTGATTTAATCCAATAATATCTTATATTTCATATATATATGAATTAATATGTCATAATTGCATAATTGAACAGTGTAATAGTTTACATGAACATTAAATCAGTTAGGTTGGTGTGTCATAGGCCTGTTGTTCAAAGTGAATGAGTAGGATTTTTCCTGCACCACAGCATGGAATGACCATAAGGTTAACAGGGTCTTTTTATCAATACCAACCCTTGACTCAACAATTACTGTATCTAGCCACCTGCCAAGAACATGAACACCTGCCTGGTATTTTGAACTGACCTGCAATTGAAGAGATTATAGAGGAGGGAGAAGGCAACTGGCAGCACAGCACATCTCAGTCACAAAGGATTTAATGCTGATTCTCAAGCCAATCTACTATCTGTACTACCTCTTCACGAGACGTTTCGTTTGGATCTATCCTCAAGTTTCTTGGCTTACTAGTCTGGTCCTGTTTGTACAGGTTACCATAGCTTAAAGGGTGAGGAGACAGACAAAAGTTCCTGTTAAAATGATGGGATAAAGTGTGTTTACATGTATTTAAGTTTCTGACAAATATAGCTGCAGAATGTGTACTAGGGCTATGGTTCCAGGTTGTGAAAAGAAATCTATAATTGAATCTGTTTTCTCTACCTGCTCTGTTTTATTATCAAAGGGCAGTGATCAAAACATTCAGGCTTGTCATTTTTAGTCGGGCCTGGCCTTTGCCGGTTAAAATGACAAACACCAACAGTAACACATAATATCCAATGTTGCTAATTAATGTTAACAGCAAGTAAGGTAAAGCTAGGAACAGCCCTGAAGACTAGCTGAAAGATTGTTTTTTTTTTTTTTTTTTTATATGAGCATGTGATATTCATCAGGTGGACACAAACATGACTCCAAATGAATGCTAATGTTGCACTGCGTCTAATGTATGTGTAAATGTGTACACTGGTTGGTAACATGTTAGCCATAACAATTTTTTAGGGCCAATGTTGTGTTAACAGCTTGTTCTGCTTGTAAAGAAAATATATAAATGCAGTTTTAGGTTAGTTAAAACATTTTCAATTAAGTTACTTTAAAATGTTGAAAGCTGAACCTATGTGAATACAGCAAGAATTCACCAAGCAGATGAGCCTGTGCAGAAATCACTTAATTAATTCCAAGTAAAGATAGTACTCAGTTGTCTGTGTTCCCATTAGTATTAGTCACTAATATTCTCCTTTTGAATGAATTATCAGCCAACTTCATACAAAATGAAATGTCACAGGGACCTAGTAGGTCTGTTCTGTGTCAGCTGTTTAAGGAGCTTTTTTTTTTTTCTGGTACTGATTTGAATTGCAAGTCAGATGGAATGGAAAATAAAATTCTAAGTAAACTCACCTCCGGACACACACAAAAATCATACAAAATAAGGACTGAATTATGCATGTGAAATACATATGTATGAAAATGCACACACGCACGCACGCACGCACGCAAACAGAGGAGTATCTGCAGTCTCCTCTATTCCACCAGTAAATTCTATTTCTCTGTCTGTCTATATTGCTTCCCCCCACAGCACATTCCAGCCACTTGAATTCCATTTCAGCTATTGTGCAGGCACACTGAAAGGACTGAATGGTGCTGCATGAGTAATATATTATAAATAGGCACCAGAGAATAATGTCTGCCATGATGAGTTTTGAGTCATCGTATTGAACGGTCCATTTCTCAGCAATAAATGCATACATTGCACAAAGCTGCTGCTTCTAATCAAAATGTCACACATTCACCTACACTAAATTAATTTATGTGCTAACAATAGTAAAGCAATAACAACAAGCAGAGCAGGAGATACAGTACTAATGCAAAAACGAATATTAGTGTTAATGCAAATCCGTGACGGAGTACAACACAAAAAAGTTGTGACATTAAGTTCACAAGAGAAGCTTCCAACAAGACTTAAAAAAAGACACTTTTTACTGCTGTTGTTTAACCACAACCCAGGTAAGGTTTAAATCAGGGACCCTAACCCCCCACTGTAAAAGGAATAGATTGGAAATGTGGTTTTGGGAAAAACGCTTATATTTGCTACTTTCTGAGATTGAGATGAGAAGATTGATCTAGGAATAAAATCAACAAGACAGAAACAATTGATACAGACTCGAGATAAAAATGTGCAGCGTATAAAACATGCCAAGCATAAAAAACTAATTTAAAACCAATGTTCTTGACTTCCCTGTGACTTCACACTTTAGTGTTTTGACTGGGAATGACTTGAAATCCACTCAAAAATAAAAATAAATATATTATATAAAAAATGTGCAGCCAATCAACTCTTAATTTTTCCACACAGTGGATATACTTATAATCAATCCCTCAGCAACCAATCATGATGTTTGAGCAGGAGGAGTGTTTTTAGCAGAGAAATGACTAGGAATAACACACCAAAACACCTGATCAGTTCGTTCGTAGAATTTTAAAATAGAATTGAATTCAGTGAAGGGTGCATACAGACTTGTTTAAGACTTTTGGGTTTCATAGCCAGTACATGAGACTTAGCATGACATCTCTGACTTGTAGCAGTTTTGTATTTTTTTATTGTTAGGTGACTCCTCTATCCAGCCTCCACTTCACACTGCTGAATTGCAAAAACAAGGAGCTTCAGCCCCTTTCCATCCAATCAGAATCTCTGGCAGCATATCAGTGTCACTGGCTCACCCTTCACTCCACTTAAATCTGCTTCTACCTACATGTATACTCCATGTGTCTTTCCTAACATATTTTCTAACTCTGAGGTAGAGTTACAAGTTCCTTGTAAAACAAAACGTCACCCCAGCATGAATGCAAATGGCTATTAAAATTAGTATTAGCGCAGCAATAGAGACCCAATGTGTTTGTTTAAAGCAGATCAATAAACATCATTACAAGCTGTAAAAGCCAGTCTATACAAGTAGTGATTTTGGAAGCGATTTTAAAACAGGATACTGATGCTACTTGGCCAATCTCCTCAGGCAGCCAGGTTGTTCCAAAGCCCAAGGGCACTGGCAGAAGGCAGATCAAAGTCTGTATATGTGTGTGAGTGTGTGTGAGTGTGCACTGTAATCTTTATCACAGTATGTGATCATTCTGCTTGTGTTTCCACAGGTGTGCAGAGACCGCCGATGCCAAAATGCCTCTTTTGCCGAGCTGGAGACTTGCATTGCACGCTGTCACGGCAAAGGGGTAGGCACACACACACACACACACACACACACACACACACACACAAGCATACGGAGCCATGCAACAGACTCAACTCACTTTGCTGCCAGGCCTAGCTCCCTAATCTTATTGTCACACTGTGTCCTTGGGCAAAGGTAGAGCTTTGCAGCGCTGTCACCAAGACTGTCGTAAATGGCAGGAAAATTGATGGCTGGAATACAACAGCAACTGAAATGATGAACTATTCATTGAAGCAGTACAAGAAAGCCTGAGGCAGATAAGGAGGAATCATACATAGTTTATGAAGTCAGTAACCAAGCTCTGCAGTGGAGTGTTTGGGACTTAAACATTTGTTACTTTAAGGGAAGATGGTGATGTACTGTAGATAGGGGCTATTTATCAGGGAACTTTGTCTTTGACCTCTGAAGTCATTGTTGAATGGTGGAGTTTATTATTGTGGTTTGGATTCTATGAATGGCCTGGTCAAGGAACCCGATCAATCATAACCTGAGACTTGTATGTAAAGTTAGTTAAATTACACAAGAGAATTTGAAAAGGATAGATGGGTATAGAACATGGATGGATGGATGGATGGATGGATGGACAGATGCCTAACATATCAAGATGTGTGCAGCAGTATAGAGTACTTTAAAAGTCATGCCCTGAAACTTCCTATTAAAGTCAAAATCCTTCAAAAAGTATTAAAGCAGTTTAAAGTAAGTTATACATTCAAACTTCTGAATAGACAGCAAAACAAAACAAAAGTCACAGGAAAAAAATACCGCATATATATTTATATCAAATAAAATACAGTAGCATGATGGCAACTGTCTGCGATTGTAGCTCTCTTAACTTTTTTATGTTTCTTTTTTAAAAAATGTTTTAACTCTGTATAGACATTTTGTTGGATGTATCATAGCATGCCAGAGGGGAAACATGAAGACAACATTTTTCATTGTTTATCTGTTTCCATTTAATGTTTTCAGTTTAGTAGTTGGCAGGTCCTAGTTATAACCCTAATGAGTATCACTATACACCAGTACCCTGCTAACGTACACCAAATTAAAATTCAGATGTTCAGGTTGAATATAAACTGAGTTATAGACTGAATTGTATAAAGTAAACAGCATAGTGAATTACTAATTTATTAGATACACTTGTCAAAGGATATTGATCTTAGAAGTTACATTAAAAAGGCAAGCCATACTCTTGTTTATCCATTTTTCTATCTATGTCTGTCATCTATCACTGTGCTCAGGACAAAAACATGGCAGTGTAATGCTATATGGCAGTTTCCATTAATGTTCCACCAGTGTGGCTTTTTGATAGCTGAGAGGTTTCAGACCAAAGCTGCTGACATGTTTTGTCTGCAGTAATATTTGCACAGCCACAGGAAAATGAAACCTGTGTTTTTTACACTCAGAATTTAACAATTGACAATCCCCTCCATTACTATTATTGTGTCACTATACCAGCTAGCTTGCTAACAAACAGCTATCATTCTAGAAGAGCTGTAGGCCTTTTTCACAGCAAACATTTTGTCTTGTTATAGTAGGAAAAGGAGGTGAAACTGATAACATTAGCCATAGTTAATTTCCAAGTGTCCCAGTAAGCTATTCCAGTGAGTCAGCATGCACCATACCACGGCCTCACCTAATGCATCTATCCTTAATGTTATTAAACACACCTGTCTATTGACTGAGTAGTGTTAGTGTTTTCCCTGCTGGCTAGCATGTCAGCGGTTAGCTCACAGCAGTTTACCAGTAGTCGCTATGTCACCAAGCTCCTAGCACCACCTAATTTTCTCCGACGTGAGGATAAAGGTAGCTATCCAACTTTGTAGTGTGACCAGGCCTCAAAACCAAAACATTTTTAAAAACGTGTTTTTACTACAGACCACTTTCATGCATAGCCTATATGAGTCTAACCCAAGTCGGCATAGCCTAGTTTGTGTTTTGACAGGTCTGTTGCTTGTTTTGACCCTGAGCGTTTCCAGCAAACCCAGCCTCGACTAAAATTTCACACCTCCGATGACTCCGTTTTCCCCATCTACTGTATAAGGAATGGGCTTACCAGGCATTGTTATTTGATTAGGATTTAAAATATCATGAGCGAGAAGAAAAACACCAGATATATCCTCTCCTCCTTTAATCCCCTTCTCCTTCTATCTTCACTATGTTGTTTTATGCTGTTTGACCTTTTTGTTCACTCCTCTCTGTGTAACAGCAGATGGATAATGGAAGTGGCTTTGAGTCAGGATTATTCTAAATAGACAGTTTTGCCTTCCCTCCAGTTTTGGGTTTCCTCCTGTGTTAGGATGTGTTTTGTAATTTAGCATTATCATATGATTAAAATTGATCCTCGGGCTTTTGGAGTTCACTGGATGTCCATGCAAATACACAGGAATAATGAGCAGGGGAAATACAGTACTACTGTACTTCATTCTTAGAGTACTACTGGTTTGCATCTTTAAAAAAAAAAAAAATGTCATCAAAGAAATTTAAAACATATAACAATCCGAGAGATTGCTGAAGGATAAGTTATATATCAATGATGATGTGTTTAAATCAAGGTCATGGCACTTCATTTCATAAAGCTTTACCCTTGTTGTCTTTCCATGATTTAGAAATGCCTTTAAAAATATGCACTCACACCAGCCCTCCTGAAGTAAAAGAGCTGCAAAATGTAATAAACAACTGTACAGTATGCCCTTCATGTCGACCAAGTGCTAATGGGGCAAATAGGCATGTTAATCACTGATAGGATAATTACATTGCCATGTAGTTGGAGCATGGCAGTATTTTCTCCTTTATTTAGAGGTGGTGAGTTACACAACATGTGTGCAGATATTAATCAAGTTTAAATGCTAATCTCTTGATAAAAGTTTAATTTCACAAGTTTAAGACAAGTTAATTAAAAACTCTTAGAGGTGATTTACTACCAAATGTAGTGAAGTAAAGTTTAGTTCATGTCACGTTTCAACTCTTTAACTAAGTCTCAAAGGTGACAGATTACTGGTCATTATTCAAAGTTAACGGTTATTTTAATTCTGAGGGACTGTATGAAAATGATTTGGATGTTGAGGGGGGTTTCAGCGGGTTTCTGTTTTTATTGGACCCTCCCCTTGACTTTTAGAGAATGTATCGCCTAACTGTACTGAATTGGTACAATTTACCTTTTGTGCCTGTGGAACACACAATAGCCATGCTTTTTAATGTGACTTTTGAAGACAGAATGACAGAGTTTAATGTTTATTTTTGTTTGTCCTTTTTAACCCACTAGAGAGCCCTGGGGCAAAACTATGCTGTGTGCCCTCTGTACAATGTGTATATCCTGTATGTGTATGTTCTGTTGTATTGTCAAGTACCCATTGCGTATAGCTCAAACAGCAGCTTCATTGTGTGTGTTTCAATTAGTTTGTCCTAACTTGATTTTACACACATATATTATGGATTATGCACCATAATATTAACTGAAATAATAAAAGTATGAACACAGATACCACCTTTATTCAAGTGATTCAATTTCAGTTTCTATTGTGCTTTAGTGGTGCATAATACTAAACAAATGAGCAATTAATAAAATGAAGAACTAATTGGCACACAATGTACCTGCTGCCTGGTGGTTTGGGGCCTCAGGGCAGTTTGTTTTGCCCAGAAAAACTCAAGTGAGACCTGAGGACAAAGAAAGTATGACAACAAAAGTATACACTCCTGCTTGAACATAAATTCCACTACTTAGACAGTCAGAAACAACAAATGAAATCATACATACAAAGGTACACTAGGCACACATAATGGAAAGACAAACACGTGAGATTTCATTGCTTTTTATGTCAGTGTTCTGCTCCATTTACTGTATAAGGTGAATATGTAAAGGTAGAGGAAGGGAAATCCCATTAAAACACATACAGTGCCAACCTGTAGTAAACAAGAAATTAGGGCTTCTAATTTGGCTGGTACACCTCCAGACACACACATACAAGATTATACTAAGACCAAACAGCAGATCACATTAACGAATGCTTCGTGTGTGTGTGCGTATGCATAGGTGTGTAACAGTAATGGGAACTGTCACTGTAATCGCGGCTGGGCACCACCCTTCTGTGAGAAGCAAGGACTCGGTGGCAGCGTGGACAGCGGACCTGTCCAGTATGACAGTAAGCACACACACACCATTCACTCACACACACAAAATGTGTCCTGCTATTGTGCCAAACCATCCATCCATCAGCACACTAATGAGATCAAGTAGAAAATGGTTAAATGTGTATCATATTGTAGGTTTTCCCTCCATGATACTGTTATCAGATTATTTTCTAAAACCTGGCTTCCGTACTGACACACCAGAACAAAAGCATCATGTTTAATCCTCATCTGTTGGGGACGTGCGGGCCACTAGAGCCAGCAGTTTTCTGCCGTCCCTGCCAAACAGCTGTTTTCAAACTGGTGCTTGTTTTTGTTCCCCAGCAAGTCAAGAGTCTGCTAAATTAATTACATGATACACAGATAATAGAGATGTGTGAGAAAGTTTTGAGGATTCTGTATGTGACCTCTGTGAGTGTATTAAAGCGGACTTTATCAATTTTACACACCAAACTCAGTTTACTAGACATGTTGACTATTACTCAGACTGTGAAAAAAAGTTGTATAAGGAGCTTTGTCAAGTCTGAGAAAAGAACCCTGACGATGTCGTAAGCCCCGTTTCACACATGCACTGCAAATGATCTGAATCAGTTGAGCCAGACTTTACCCTGCCAGCTCCCTAGTACAAAGTCTGTGTAATGTCCGATTACCATTGTCATGTCATTGTCCGGTGCATTCACGGTGAGCGAGTGGGCGTGTCGATGACGTGTCTATCGCGGCCTGCATGAAACAGAAAGATAATTAACATCCCAGGGTGAAGAAGAATGATCATTTACAAGAAAATGCCAACAAAAATGTCTACCTGGAGAGAAGACAAGATTCTGGAATTTCAGTATATAAGGGCCGTAGCTGAAATCAGACATATTCAAGGAACGACAAGAGACTTGGTTGTTTACGACCAAGTTATGTACTGGCTACATGCCTGCGGTGTAATCCATGACCTGCCTCCTGCACACTCTACCCAGGCGCCACCCCTTGCCTAAATCAAACAGAGTATTTCCAGTAACGCAGTACGCTTCTGACACGGACAATCTCCTGTTGTGTGCTGCATGTGTGAAAGGGAAACTCCGGACAATGTCTGGAACTGATTCTCTGGATATTGTCCAGAGTTCATATATGAGATATACAGTACAGTATATATGTATGAGAAACCGGCTATAGTGATGTCATCAGGGTTATGTCGGCATTGGCTTGGAAACGACTCATTTTTAACAGAAAGTCTGACTTACACACTGGGGATGTGGAGTTTGAAATACATGGGCATTTAAAAGGCAGGGAGGGTCCAAAGAAAATAGCCTTTCAAGTTCCATCATGGGACTTGTAATAATAATACATTTAATTTGTATAGCGCTTTTCTAGATACACAAAGACGCAAAGACAAAGACGCTTGTAACTCATTTATGTGCTTGTTAATATCACATCCTGGTTACAGAAATCTGGATAAACCCTAGCCTGTTTTCATGTTTTAGAAAGTGCAGGACAATTTATCTGCTTTTGTCTCAAATTTTGCATCCACTTCAGCAAATGAAATCCAGTCATCATGCGAGTATCCACCGCGGATTCGGATCCACTCCAAAATGTAATGGGTTCTTCATGGCACATGCTACATCCTTACCCCAAGGTTCATGACAGACAGACAAACCAATTGAAAACATAACCTCTAAGGCGGAGATTAAAAGAACACACAAGCTATGTAAACATCACATCCGAGATCTGATCAGAAAACAAGATATAACTCATCATATATAGTGTACATGCAACCACACTCACTGTGTGTATGTTTGTATGTTCACAGGTCAGGTGGGGCTGGTGGTAGGGCTGCTCTTTGCCTTCCTCTTGATCCTGCCTTCAGTGCTGCTGCTCTTCTACTGCTACAGGATCAAGACCTCCTATTACCATAAGTGGCTTTCCCAGAGAGAGAAGAACAAGACCAACAAGTACTGTATCCTGTCTGTCTGTCTTGTCTGTCTGTCTGTCTGTCTGTCTGTCTGTCTGTCTGTCTGTCTGTCTGTCTGCTAAAATTATATTACACATATTACTGGAACTACATCCAGAACAGAGGAGGAATCATGAAATTGCATTTACTGTACAGGGCACCATTGTAGACCTGTTGACAGTCCTGTCATTCCTCATACATCAGGTTAAAGAAAATCACATGGATTAGGAAAGAAAAAGCAAGATCATTTGTGTAATTCAAATGCTTGATTCTCATTCTGTGGTGTAACTTGATTGTTTGTTTGTTTGTTGAAAAACAACAGTGTATTACTATGCAATGGATCCTTCACATATCACACTGCGAAATGAATCGTGCACGGAAGGAAGACAATATTTTATGGAAAAGGAAGGGGTGGAATAGAAGTGGGGAAAATGTGGCAGCAGAATTACAGGACAAAAAGTAGGAAGGAAGGAAGTGCTCATTGCCATGTCTGCCAGTGCTCAAAGCAGATTGATGCATACACCGGAACTTTCTATTCTCTACATCAGCATAAATTGCAGCATTTTGTGCTGCATCTCCCCTCCTTCAGAATCAAACAAAATCCTCATAAACCCCAAAGCTTCCTTTATGAGCACTGCCATATACCTTACCCAGAGGGACAGCCTCGTCATAACACTGGCTGAGTTAGCACCTCTGAAAATACCCAGGCGTTCCACAGTGATTTACTGTCAAGAAATGTATCTGGAAAGGATCCAGCATTACAGCAGCCTTTTAAAGACTCTGACCTTCCAATTGAAGACCGGGAGAAAGGCTAAATATTGGTGATATTGGGCCTTTAGCAGGATTTTACGGCAACTGCAGCTAAAGGGAGACAGAGGGGAGACAACTAAATGAATGGCTCACGATAGGAAAAATGGAGCCGCTACGATGATTAAAACCACTCTTAAGGGCACTAGCTGCTCTGAAAACCCTCTGCTTTTTTTGGATTTGTTCCATGGCCAATCATTTGGGTTCATTTACAGTTCAACAGTGGGACAGCGGGTGGCTCGAGCTGATTAAAGGCCTCTCTAAGCATATATACATCCAGTATGCTTGGAAAGCCTTCCAATCAGCTAAACGTCAGTTCAATCCAATACACAAGCCCTGCAATAAATCCTTCTTTTGTGAAGCTTCTAATATGTAGGTTGACTGTAGTAAACTGGGTTGTTGCGCTAGATTACATGTCTGCAAATGTATGGTTGAAGGATCATACATATCAAGTTAGATGGTAACCTGTTGACTTGAACAGCTGCAATAATCCATATTTTTATATGAAAGAAAGGTGTCGTTAAAAGTGACGAATCATCGAATTTATCAATACCATTATTATTATTAAAAATGTACCATTATCAATAATGCTGCAGTTCCCCTTTAACCTCTTTTAGTTCATTGTTTTGGTTTTATGGCCTGCAGCTTTACTGTTTGGTTCACTCTCACCGCTCTCATCAGCCTTGTTTCCAACAGCAGCAGGCAGCTGTTTTCAGTAAAAAGCTCTAATAAACCCACTGTACACTACCTGCTCAGCACCAGCCAGCAAACAGACATAGTCAGAGACTAGCTGGTGAACATCGTGGAGCATTTAGCAGCTAAACACAAAGATATTTTTCTCATGAGTTGGTAGAGACCAAAACTGCCAAAAGTGTGAATATTGGACTTACAGTCGTCAGGTGGACACAAACACGACTCCAAATGAATGCTAATGTTGCACTGTGTCTGCTGGATGTGTAAACAGGCAACTGTTTGCTAATAGCCATATCAACTTCATGAGGTGATGCCATGTCAGTGTTGTGTTTTCAGCTTTATCCTTAACCTCCTTATTTCCTCTCTCTCTCTTTCTGGATGAGAAACTTCATGTTGACTTTTCTACTGTCTATTTTCCCACCTGGGGCCCTAAAATCAATGCCACATTAAAAAGATTGATGGTTTATTGTGGTTTATTTTTTGCCTGTCCTCATTTCTCTGCTCAGGATGGAGGCATCGGTGGAGAAAGGAAAGAATGGCCATCTGAATCCTGCCTTTCACCTGAAGGTGGTCGGACCAATCAACAAAGCTAGCAGCCATAAGGGGGTGAGTATGTGTGTGTGTGTGTGTGTGTCTGTGTGTGTGTGTGTGTGTGTGTGTGTGTGTGTGTGTGTGTGTGTGT
>CALSCE010010667.1:1180811-1191325 GCA_943593645.1 Bovichtus variegatus | reverse complement strand
TGTGTGTGTGTGTGTGTGTGTGTGTGTGTGTGTGTGTGTGTGTGTGTGTGGTAAAGAAAGAAAAAAAGGTAAGGGGGGAATGGGAGGGTGGTGACTGTTTCTCTTGCGGTGTTTTAGTGAATAATAGACTGTCCATATGGTTGACCTTCACATTAAATTCCCTCATTTTACAGCAGTTTGTTATAGTGTGTGACCACTTAGAGCAGTGGTCCCCAAACTAAGGCCCGCGGGCCGAATACGGCCCGCCTCCACATTTGGCCCGGCCCCCTGAACAATACCAGAGACGCATTATGATTTTTTTTTTAGTCTGGCCACGCGAATCCTAGACTAGCCCCTGTCAAATAGAACGGAATAATGGCGAAAAGGTTAGGTAAGAGAAAAATTGATTCAGAATGCAGGGTATTTAACCTGCAGTGGTCAAACGATTATTTTTTTGTTCAATGCAAAGAAAAGACTGTTTGTCTCATCTGTCAAGAGGCGGTGGCGGTATTCAAAGAATACAATCTGCGCCGACACTATGAATCCCGTCACAAAGACAAGTATGATAACTTGCAAGGCCAAATGCGAGCAGACAAACTCTCAAAGCTAAAAAGTGGACTGTTAGCTCAGCAGAATACATTTGTACGCCAAGCTCAGCTGAACCAGTCATCCGTTCGGGCCAGCTTTCGGGTTGCTCAACTGATAGCAAGCAGCGGTAAACCTTTCACTGATGGAGAGTTTGTCAAGAAATGTTTGAATGCTGTCGCGGAAGAGGTGTGTCCCGAGAAGAAAGATGTCTTTAATGCCGTGAGTTTGTCGGCGAGTACAATCACCAGACGCATTGAAGAAATCGGGGGTAATGTATATGCCCAGCTGCAGCAGAAGACGAAAGAATTTGACTTTTTTTCATTAGCACTGGATGAGAGCACGGACGTGCAAGACACAGCGCAGCTGCTCATTTTTATTCGTGGAGTTAGCGCAAACTTTGAGATGTGTGAGGAGCTGGCAGCCCTCCAAAGTCTCAAAGGGACTACAACGGGGGAGGATATTTTCGGCAAAGTAGAAAGTTAATGTTCAATGGACTTTTTTTCTGTGAAGAACCCAGAGAGGGTTATTTGGTTATTATTTATTTCACAAATAGTGTTATTTATTTCATTAATAGTGTTATTATTTATTTCCTGACTTTTTTTTCTGTGAAGATCCCGGAAAAGGTTATTAATATTTGGTTATGTGTGGCTTTCTGGAAAACAATAAATGTTTACGTTTAGGCACCCCTGCGATCGTCACACTTTTTCTGTTACAAACTGACCCCGGCCCCCATCAGAGAAGGGAAAAGTTATGTGGCCCTCACAGGAAAAAGTTTGGGGACCCCTGACTTAGAGTCTGCTTTCTCCCATGTCCACAACACTCATTTTAATAGTTGAATGTGCCTTCAGCATAATTTCATCATGTTGTTATTTCCTTGTTTTTATAGCATTTATTTGAATTGTATGGGTTAGCAGGTCAGGGTTAGGGTACAAATACAAGAAGTAAAAGGATAGACAAAGAATGGAAGAAAAACGGGAATGGAATCTCTTTATAAGAGTGAAGTCTTTATACGAATAACAATAATAAACATTCATCTAGCCTGTTTTATAGACAAAATGCAGCTCAGTGGTATTTACAGTAAAAATAACAGCTAGGATTAAAAACTAAACACAAACACTCAACTAAATATATAATAAAAAGAGACCTTAACAGTTACATTGGAAATGGAATTACAAAACAGGTTGATGAACAGACAGGAAAATAAAACCATAAAATAAAAAGTAAGTAATAATTGTAAATTCCACAATTTACGCATTAGTACAAAATAACATCTGCGATGGCCCCTAGTTGTATCATATTAAGAGTGAAAAGTAGTGGACCCATCAAAGAGCCTTGAGGCACTTCATATGGAATATTCTTTGTGATAAGAAGCTTTGAATGAGACAAAAAGTTGCGATCTGATAGGTTGCTAGACTAAAACCAACATAGAATCCATGTTTCAACCTATCCATAAGAATGGTGTGATCAAACAGTATCAAAGGCTACAGTGAGGTCCAAAAGTTTTAATTTTTTTTTTTTAACAAATCACAAATTTCAGTTGTGGGGTTATTTACTCACTCTGAAATCAGACTGGAACTTCTCTAATAAGATGTTCTTGTGTAAGTAGTTTGCCAATTGCACGTAGACTAGCTTTTCCAAGGTTTTGCTAAGAAAAGCAAGTTGAACAACTTTTTTTAAGCTACTTTTCTTTTGCTTAAGTTTGTGTTGTTGTCTTTGTTCTGATCCTAGCTTCCTCACACCAGCAAAGAGGTCCTGCCTCTCAGACCGGGCCCTGCGCCCAATGGCACGCAGCCAGTCAACATTGTGCGACCTTTGAGACCCACCCAGTCTCCCCAGGGTGGTCTCCGGAACGTCAAGGTGGTTCGCCCGCCTCTGCCAGCTGGCAAACCCCCGGCGGCCCCACCCAAATCCCCTGCAACCCCACAGAGACTCAGCCCGCCCAAGAAACCACTGCCCCTCAACCCGACACGATCTCCACTGGTAATGACCTTTTTGACCCGTTTCTAGGTTGTAATTGTATATAATTACATTTGTAAAACTATAACCTATAAAATCATACCACCTAATGTAAAAGCTAGAATGGAGTTGAGAAATGTGGAACAACATCTAGGCAGGAAGCCACAAAGGATATAAGGTTTAGGAAAGCAGAAACCAATACTTACCTCTTTTCACATTAAGCGAGGGATAGCTGACTTTTGATATTAACTGTAGCGAGAATTGTACAACCGTATAGACATCTCCATTTAAAGTAATCTTTATTTTAACAATAGTATCTACAGGGAAAGCTTCATAAAAACGGACTACGTTTTGTGGGCTCAGGTATAACTACAAGGCAGTGTAGCGTTACATTGCCTTGTTTTTGAAACAACCACTCTAGAATCTATTCAGCCAGGTCAGATTGACACTGGAAGAATTTAAAAAGTATTTATAGGATAACATGATTTAAGCTCCATTTGGACTTCACTGTGCTCCTCTATAATTTATCTCATTGTTTCTGACAGCATATTAACCATCATAAAATTACAGGATGTGGTCTGTAAAAGACAAGGACATTCAGCAGGACAAGCCAAGAGAGAATACCAGTCCCTACCTGTAGCTGACATTACTACAGGCCATTTGATGAGCTTCTACAGGGTATTTTCAGTCGTCGTATTCGTTCCCAAATGGTTCTTTATGTGGGTGTCAACATGTTTCTGTCTGTCAGATCAGCCAAAGCATTTTATACTTTCTCCATTTTTATAATATCACACAAGCTTATAAAAAAGGAAGACAAGCAGCCCTTCCAGCAGGAAAAACTCAGAGATCAACTTTAAAATACAACGATGATGACAGAATTTAAATGATAGAACAACCAGCAAGTTCACAAAAAAACAGTAGGCAATTGCGGCTGTAATTACTTTAGTGGTGGGGTTGAAAAATTACACATGCCCACTTTGGACGGGATTAAAATCACTGACCATGTTAAAATCACTCCACCTCCGCTAGAGAAATAAATCAAGTCCAAATGGGGCTTTAATGCCAAATTTCTGAACCACACATAAATAGGAATGCAATTCCATAGCCTTTCTCTCACTCCAAATGAAATGTTGTTTAATTCAGGTGAATTGCTGTTTTTCCTGAGCTGCCATGTTCTTCCAGTTAAAGAGTAATCAACACTAACAATTGCAGATGCTTTGTTATAGTGGTTCCTTATTCATGCTACACACATACTGTACATGTACACAGCAAACAGGAACTGCTAATAGCTAATTCAGCATACTTTTTACGATGCAAATTTGCCAAAATGTAAACAAGCTAAAAGAAAACGGGGCTCAAGTTGTAGCTCAGGGTGTGTCTCACGGAATCCATGGTACCATGTACTTCCTGTTTACAAGGGGGGGGGGGCACAGTGTCAGACTTTGAGAAGCCATGTTTTAAAGGCCGTGACACACCAAACAGGCATTAAAGAACAAGTGGCGACGGAGCCAACTGTTGACTGCAAAAAAGTCGCGTTTGAACACACCGCAAAGACTACAGCCAACAGCAAACTATTACTTACAATCTGCACCTGCGTGAGAGGAAATAACTCTCTGGCGGTAGTCTGTATTCGTCATTAGAAAATGTAAACCGGAAGACCTCTGACTGTAAACATACAAGCCGTTGTTAAGATGCACACATTAAAACAAAGCAGCGTTTGCCGTCCATTTTCACACCACTCTCGCTCACCACTCATTCCAGGTGGCCATGTCGTTGTGAAAATATCCGTGTATATATGAAATATCAGATGAGATGAAGATGAAAAATGAAAAGAGCCTCTGTGTGTGCCCTCTTGGCTTTAGTCGTTTGTTTGTTTTCCTCACGTCTGTTTCTCTTCTCGTGCACTGATTCACTGAAGCTGAGCAGACAATCAGAGTGATTGGGCCGAAAAGTGCTGACAGTGCGGGACACACCGCAAACACAAAGGCCGACAGACGCTCCCCGACAGCCAGACATTGACCGGCGGCCGATATTGGCTCAGTGTGTCACGGCCTTAAGAGAACTTCTTATTGCTCCTGACTGCAGCTAAATGCCTAATTTGTAAATGTAATTCAGAGCTATTGCCAGATACACAGAGCTAATGGGAAAACTGCTGGAGTCTCTGTGTCAGAGTATTTCTCAGATGAATTTCATCTGAACCCTGAAGAAATAATGAATAAAACTGCACTATGTTTATTATCTGATTGCTTTCTCATTAATTTATCCTATCACATCAGTGCTTGTCTGTGAAGTGTAAAACACCTTTAATGCCAAATTCTGAATATCATATTGCTTTTTCTTGTTTGTGTAAAATATCCAATATATGCTGTGAGCTTATTTTGTGATCTGATCTCTGTGCTGTAGTGGTAATTTTAATCTACTGTGCCTGTGTGAAGTGGGACCAAAGTTCCTCTTATCAGCTAGCTGAACAGATTCCGGAGACAACCTGGATCTAGTCCAGTACAGAAATTGGAATGGAGTTCTCTCCCTGCTGTGTCCATGTGCCAGGGATTTAGTATTCTGTACCGTATTGGTGGTGATCCTACTTTTTCTCCTTTTTGATAACCCTTTCCTTTTTTTGCTTTTTTAACTTTAGCTTTTTGCCGTTCTTTTCTACCTTGACCTTGTATTCTTTGCGAAATTAGTACACATGTATAATAATGTCGTGGTGTCCAGTTGTATCTGAACGTTGAATAATCAAAATGTCAACAATCGATATTTCTCTTGTTCTCTTTTAGTTAGTGTCTGAGCTGCAGCCCAGACCGTCCCCCTTCCCTCCTCAGAGGCCTCTCCCCCTCAGCCCAGCCAGAGGAGCCTCCCCTACAATGAGTCCAGCCCGAACCATGTTCTCCAAACCCTCCACGGGCCTGCTGGTCATGATGCCCCCGGCAGTGGGACCCAAACCTGTGGGCAAAGTCTCAGCCATCCCCCCTCTCAGAGCTCTCAGGTGGGCGAATGGCATTGTCTCCACCCACCCAAGGCAGCTGTACTGTATACTGTATTAAGCAACATGCTTTATAGCTCTACTCACTGTATGTGTAAACCACATCCCAGTATTTTCTACTATAAAAGCATTACTCAAGACTCTGTTACTACTGTGACTTTAACTTGACCTCAGGGAAAATGTATGGATAAAAAATATATATAAAATATATGGAATGTTCATAAAGCAGCTATCGCTTGTAGCTTTTCTTTTACATATTCTGGAATCCCAACCCTGTTTGAAAGGCGTTTTATGACCCACCAATAAAAGTGCCAGGGAGGGGCTTTATCTGTGAGAAATACTGCCTCACAATATTCCTATCTCTTTTATTTCATGCTGTTTCCTGCTCGGGGTGGGGGCACATAAAACAATCCAAGTTTACAAACCATGCAATGCATTGACTCAGTTCTTCATCAGCAATGAATTTTCATTTTTCATAAGTTACAGGCCCTTAGTCTAAAGACTTGTCCTTACTTTCTTGATATGCAAAGTCGTGCGTTTTGGTCCTTGCAGTTTATCTGTAAATGTAGTTAAAGTCAGGCAGGGAGGTCTCCCTGCCTGACTTTAACTACAGGGGATGATTTTTCTTCAGGTGTTATGGTTCGTCTGCTCCTGTATTTTAGCTCTCTTTCAAAATGTCTCTCTCTGGCAATACTCTGGCAAATTTTGTCTTTTGTTAAAGTGGGGTTCAACTTTTTTGACTTTGTATGTCAAACTCTAGCCTATGGTTCAGGCACACAACACATAACTGCATAACATCCACAATTCCATTCCAGCAGTTGCATGTCATAACTCTTTCTTCCCTTGTTTCCTGTCTACCTCTATACTATCCTGTCTAATAAAGGCAAAAGTGCCGCCCTCCCAAAACACCGCGTTCCCAATCTTAATTTAGTATCTTGTCATTTTGAGTGTCATGATTTTGTTTGATATTGGACTGTGTATTTGGGATTGAGTCAAAATAAATGACAGTGTATGTCACCCAGTGTGGCTCATTGATGTGTTTTAATAGTTTTTGGAGAACAATGGAGCTCTATGGCAAAAAAGCAATAAGATATATCAGGCGTTGAAACACACACAATACTTGTTTTGACATGTCATAAAGTCAGCACACTGTATGAGTTTAACATTAAGCTCGATTGTCTTCTTTTTGTCGTTCTCCTTCCAGACCGGTCCCAGGTGCCAAACCAAACACAGCCTCGCCTCCGCCACGAAAATGACCTTCTGCTCCCCCCTGACAGCCTATTTGCACTAAGGAGACTTTGGCTGGTAAACCACAGCGCTGTCGCACATACCAGAGGCGGACGAAGACAGAGTTAAAACCAGAAGAACAAACAGGACTCTTACCAGTTCAGACTTCAAGACGAACCCCCCCTCCCCGCCCCTCCCATTCTCTACCCACCTCCTCCCAGCGAGCTAACATTATCCACAACGACGCGGTTTTGCACGGAGGCCTTGCAGACTGAGACATGTGTTATCGCTGGGGGCGGTCACATTTGCCAAATCAATTTTTTTAGGATTATTGTTTGTTTTTTAATATGTTAATGCTGTCTGTGTAAAAAAAAAAAATGCATTTTGTAATGACTGTTGTTTTGTTTACAGTTTGTTTTTTGTCACTTTTTATGATTTATGTTATGTGCCAAAGAGGTCTCTTCATACCTGGGGTGTGACGCTTGAAAATCTTCTTATGTCACATAAAGTTTACCGCAAGTCAACTCCTCCATATTTTTTAGGTTTTATAATTTATTGTATTGTATGAGGATTGTTTTACATACAAATCTGGAGATACAGTGGCCTATCGGGAGGAAGGAGAGCCAATCACACAGCAGCTTCTTTTTTAACACTGTTTACATGGCGGAGGATTGATGGATACTTAGGACTTGCAGGACGCACCCCGGTCGCTCATGTTGATTTGAATGTCTTTTGCTGTGCGTTATGACTTTTGAATTGTTACATAAAATATTTTTACAAAACTACAACTAAGTTTCCTTCATTCTGTCTTTTATTTCAACTTCAACAATATTTAATGGAAATGTACATGCAGTTATGTGAGAACAGCCTGGGGATGTGTTTGAAAGGGACCAACATATGAATGAGCTGCTGCAAGTCAGATAATGTCTGGACTTGTGTAATTGAATCTGTCATGCAATCTTGAGGCCAAAGTCGTTTCAGAAAAAACACAAATGAATCACTCCTAAGTGGCTATTAAATGAGAACTCACATTTTACACATTAAGATCAATACTCAGCTTTTGAAAAAACATTGTATGATGTCTTTTGTAGCTCTTAGGGAGTTTTTTAAAGTCTGACTAAATAACCATTATGATGCTATATTGGTGTCTTCAGGGTTACCTAAGAATGCAATTTCTAACCGATAAGCCATGTTATTAACTGTGGGCATGGAGAAAGATGTGGAAGTTTACAAAGCACAGAAATATTAAACGAAAAAGATACTATTCGGTGCATTATGGAAAATGTAGGATCCAGTGTTTTTGGAGCGTGATCTTTTCTGTGGACTAAACTCTGGAAATCTCAGTCTCTGCTGCTTTGATTTAGACAATTCTTACATACTTTCTGAGTACTCCAACTCTATGGAAGTGCAATACTAAATTAAAGGGTCACTGAGTGACACAGCACTGAAGTTCAGAGTATACGGGTGCAGAACACTTTGTGCCAAGGTTTAAAACCTTTCACTTGAACTTAACAATCATTCTCTGCACTGGACAATGGTTTCATTTCAACAAGTCTCTCATTTCCTGTGTTAGTCCTTCTTGGCCAAACCTCCCCGTAACTTGGCTGAAGATTTCAAGCCTGTTTAACCTTTGACCACGACCTGCATCACTGTTGGGGGTTCAGAAATGCGCTCCATTGCGCCATTGTAACTACACCCAACAGTGATGTCATGATGTCCTAGAGTAAACCTGCAGATCACTGCAGCAAGGTGAGGACGTTAAACTACTGGAGCTCTGCAAAACCAGGAATAAGCAAACAGCTTTTGTCCTCTACTGGCCAATGACAATCACTTACTATGACACTTAAAGAAAACAAAAAGCACAAGAGAACGTTACAAAACAACTGCTGGACTGTGTTCAGTTGTGACAGTACACAAGTACATAAAATCACAGTGCCGTACTGTAATATTATTGTAATTATTTTTGGTTTGCCATTATGCTATAAGGGGGTAGCACATGTAGCAAGTTTATTCTCCAGTATCAGAAAAGAGACAGACACCTGTTCTGACTCACTTGAGTCTGAAGACTACAAGGTTGAAGATGAAAAAAATCTGGAGGTGAGGAGATAAAAAGAAGTGATCTTACCAGACCTCTGTAGCTCCTCCTCTCTGCTGCAGGCTAGAGGCTTCAGTCTACATTAGCAGCTTCTAGAATAATACACAAGACTCTCTGACCAAACTTGGGGTCAAGTTGCACTATGGGCCAGGTTTTAACAAGGAATGCATGGAATAGAAAAGGCAATATCTCTGGTTCTGCTACATTGATTTTGATATTTTTGTAAGTCTAACAATGTTATAGATGAGCAGCGCTAAATCGGTGGAGTACTCTTTGAAGGACACTGCAAAATAAGATCACCCCAAGGAATGTACCTGTCCTGAAAGACCAACACATGGAGTGATTGTTTTGCTGTGTTTGCCCCAAGTGTCGCCTTTTTCCTGACTTTTTATTTGGCAATGACAGACACTGCGTTGTTTTTTTTATGCCGACCACCCAACTAAAGTTCAGTGTCGGAAAAGCGCACCTGTTTTCGCGATGGAAAAGTTTTACCCATTTTGTCCCATTGGTAATGAAGTCTGAGGAGCTGTTGTTCAAGGACACCAGTGGAAAAAAGATTTGGACCCATGTCCTGTGGTTGAAGAACTGTGTCTCTTAGTCCAGCCTACAGCCTCATAAGTTATACTGCCACGCAATGAAGAATGCAATTAGGAAGTTAGAGGAATAAGAATTAACTGTAGGATTGAAGATTGAAAAATACCTACTTTTAATCAGTCCTCCTGCAAGCGTTCCTTTTAATAACAAAGAGTCAGACTTATTTTGTCTCACAGTGGTGTCATGATGATGTTATAGTTCCTTGCTGATGAGCAAGTATGAAGATTTTACATCAAGGGTAGTCTCCATTCTCACCTGCTCTTAATGGATTTCACTCTGTTAGAAATGAGAGATGTGAGAGAGGCAGCTCTCTTCTCCCTGGAGACTAATGCATTTGGAGAGTCCACGGTTCGAGTGTAGCGCTATCAGACAGCTAGGAGGAATGGCCTCGTGGGGAGATATATCGATGTAGACATTTTGCTAGCCCATTACCAGGGCATCCGGCGCCCAAACAAACCTGTGGGGTGAATTCTGCGCCAGACATCAGACGTGATCTAAATGAAAAGAGCTGAGTTTTTCCAGGAATGCTGTCTATAAATCAAGCTCTATGCAGTCACAGGCCTGAGGGAGGTGAATAAATACGTTAATGTCTTCCCTCAGGCTAGCCTTCAGTTGGTGAGGCACTTAAACAAAGTCAGGGGTTTATAAAAACAGAAGCCAGTCAGGTTTTGTTGCCTCCTAAACTCCGAAGGTTTTTTCAGGATAACACCAACAAAGAGCCCAAATCCTGACGTCATATGCTAAGGTGGTCATACTGGCTTCCTAGGGGTTTCTCCAGTTTTTGCTTTTTTATTTATTTTTTTTTTTTGTGAAAAATGAAAGTTTCACAAGTTAACTAATTAATATATGTTTAAGGTTTGGTTAGATGGGTAATTAAGACTACTTGGTTAAGGTTAGTGAAATATTATGATTAGAGATGAGTTAAATGTAAATTTATATCATACTAGACATTTGAACAAACAACTGATGCTGTTCTTGCACAGTCTTGGACTTGTGGGAAGTGGTGTTTCGCTGTTGTTTAATATTTTGGGGAGTACACTTATTCGCTTTCTTGCCAAGAGTTAGATGAGAAGATTGAACCTGGTATCATTC
>CALSCE010010667.1:1157540-1180220 GCA_943593645.1 Bovichtus variegatus | reverse complement strand
AACCATGAGGATACAACTCCGAAGAGCAAGAATCTTGCACGTAAATTAGCTTCAAATAGGCCAAACCAATTTAAGTGCAACATACAGAATAACATTATTTTTTTTTTTATCATTGGCCAAGGTGCAGTCAAAACAGATCTGATATCAATGGGGAGCTTGTTCCACCATTTTGAAACCAGGATAGCCATCAGCCGGGTTTTTGTTGAGGGTTATCTGGGTCTCACCTGCAATGAGAGAATAGCGAGCCGATTGGCCGATGCAGAGCAAAGTGAGCGAGCTGGGGTGTATGGTTTGACCATGGACTGGATGTAGGAAGGGCCTGATCCATTCACAGCACGGTAGGCCAGTACCAGTGTCTTGAAGCAGATTCGAGCAGCCACTGGTAACCAGTGAAGGGAGCGGAGGAGCGGTGTAGTGTGGGAAACCTTGGGGAGGTTAAAGACCAGTCGGGCTGCTGCATTCTGGATGAGCTGTAGAGGTCGGATGGCACATGTAGGTAGTCCAGCCAGGAGGGAGTTGCAGTAGTTCAGGCGTGAGATGACAAGAGCCTGGACCAGAACCTGCGTTGCCTTTTGGGTCAGTAAGGAACGTATCCTCCTAATATTGGAAATAGTGTATCTGCAGGAGCGGGCTGTTGCAGCGATGCTGGTGGCAATGAAGGACAGTTGGTCGTCCAGTGTCACACCCAGATTCCTTGCAAGCCGAGTCGGGGGAAACAACCAAAGTGCCAATGTTGATAGTAAGGTCTTTGATGGGAGAGCTCTTCCCTGGAAGGAAGCCGTTCGGTCTTGTAGAGTTTGAGCTTCAAGTGGTATATATATATATATATATAGCCACATAAACTATGAAATGTGATTGTGTTATTGAACACTGCCTGTGACACGCGGCATTTAATGTTTCCCCTTCTGTGGTCCAGGGGGAGTTTTCCTTTGAGCGGGACAGCCTGGTGGAAGGAGGTCGAGGGGGTCCCATGACAAACGGCACGGGTTACAGAGAGATTCGACAGTACCGCTCCGACCACCACCTGCTGCGTTTCTACTTCCTGACACGGATCTACTCACCGTACATGGAGAGCATCCTGGAGGATTTGAGGAAAGGACTCACACCTGATGTCATTGTCGTCAGTTCCTGTGTATCGGACATCACCAGGTAACAAAACTTCATACACTTTATATTCTATTGATAAACTATTTGGTCAGTAAGTACAGAACTTCATTCAGGTGATAACATGTGGTTATACTGTACATGTAGAGAAATGGTAACCTCTGTCTCCGTCAATAGAGGGTATACATGCAACGCCCCACCAGTCATCAAGCTTTATTTAGAAAGCTTAATAAATTATCATTAAATATTGAAATGAGCAAATTAATAATTTTTTACTTTTTAAACATTTTAATATTACTTCAAATGAAGATATACAGTACAAAATGAACAGCAAAATGTATCTATTTAATATTTTCTCCGTACTAGTACCGACTGTAATACACTCCAATTCAATGCTAGCTTCCACCTGATCCCGTCTCAGGGGGATCTATTGGCAGAAAAGGAAAATAATATTCATTATGCTTTCATTAGTGTATAATCGCCTGAAACTAAGAATCGTTTTGTTTTTGTTAGCTTCCAATTAGCCCTTCATAGAGTAGGTCCTTTTCTCCGAGACAGCCATGTTGCACATTAGCCCAGATTGAACAAACCAAAGTCTGGCTCTCGAGAGGGACTTTCGCGTTTAACGTTGTGTGGCCACCCTAGGTTCTCTACACGCTTGGATGCCACTAAATCCTTCACACTGCTCGTTTAAAATGCACTCTTGCATACTTGCATATTTGCATTGCTGTAACTATCAGAGAAGCAGTAGGCCTTTTAAGCAGAAGAACAGAATATGCCAACCAGGTCAAGGCAGTATTTTATTAATGTTTATGAAAAACTGTAAATTAAAAATAAATTATTTATGTAGATTTTTTTTCAAGTACAAGGTTTGTTTTGTTTCCTTCTGATTAGTGACGAAAGAGACTAAGTTAGATTAAGTAACCAAGCCAAGCTGTTGGATGGAGTGTTTGCTTTTCTGATTCAATAGTTGAAGTCTCTTTCACATTAAAGCATTTTTTTATTTTTTTTTAAAGGTGCCCCTGTTCAACATTAAATGCAACATAAAAGCTAATGTGTTGATTTACACAGTTAACCTAGTTAACCCTAGTTGTTTAAAATCAAATCAAATATTACAAAAGCTATTGTTTTCAATTAAAGTTCCTAGTGGCTCTTTTGAAGTGTAGTTGAACATAAATATAACATAAAAGTCTCTGCTTTGATTTCACAACCAGCGGCATTGAAGACATTGTCTTCATCTTCACAGTTCACAACCAGAGGCAGAACATTTCAGGCTCTTATTTTTTTATGTTATCAAAGCTCTTCATGCACTCCCTGTTGTCCAAGGCCTCCTGGTCTGGTCCACCATGTGCCTATTCTTTAGTCTGTTGCGCAGGGATGTCTTAACCTAAAAATAAAAAATTCATGCATTAAGAAACTTTGTATTATTCTGATACAGACATGAATAGTGATAGTGTTCTCTATCATTCAATAGCTCAATATTACAACCTTGAGTGCAGAAAATAGCCTCTCCACATCTGCAGTCTGGACAGGGCCTGTGAGGGCGAGTGCAGCTGCATCGCTCAGGGTTGGAATACAGCTCAGGATTCTGGAGATAAAAGCCACAGAATCACCTCCTCCAGGGATTTGGTCTGGAGTAGAGCAAAGTGAGAACAAACAAAATAATTCTTTAAAACTAATAGACTGTGGTAGTGGTGGAACAGTTAATGTAACTGATGTATAGTATCTTCCGATCAGGACTTCTCACTTTGTAAGAGTCCCACTCAGACACCAGGTCAGACTCCCTCAGTCTTGGGAACTGCTCTGCCAGTGTCCTAATCTCAGCATCCCCATACCCATAGAGTTGGTCAGAATCTTTCTGGGAGAGAACACACTGATGACAGACAAACTGCTGCTGTTTGGGAATCAGCTTTCAATGTCCTCAGTCAGTGCAGTCAGAAATGGCTTCATCACCTGTAGAAGATTTTAAAAAATTTCAATAAAACAGTTCTGGAGTCCACATTAACTACTCAAATACGTTCATACTTACAGTATGTTAGATATACTATAATACTTACAATACATCTTTTTTGAAGTATGCATGGATCCATCCATCCTGCAGAGGCTACAGACCAGCATCTGATTGGAGCCATGCCTGCTACCCGTCCTTGACTATGCTGCTCTCTGTCTTTAGTACTGTGACCTAAGGTCAAACATGACACCTTAGACCTTGAATATCATTCAATTAACAAGAAAACCATGGACTGTGATATTGATCTCGCACCTCTGACTGCAAGTGGATCTTCACAAGTTGCTTTAGGCACAGAATAGGGGGAAAGAACTGATCCTTTACAAAAGGAATACAGTCCTTGAGCTGTTTGCTCATTCCGGGCTTGAAACAAGAGGTCTGCGATGAGAGCAGGCAGAATCCGGTGCATCACATCTGTTGCATCCTTATATGACTCCCACCTGGTAGTGTTTCTTCTCTGAAAATTTAATTGATGAATTTAATAAATCCCCAAAAAACAAAAGTAATACTGTGAATAATCTAGCACTGAATACTGCAGCAGGTTACGCTGTTTGATTTGTTGGAGTAAAAAAGAAAAGCCTCTCCATTTCCTTAAGACTGCTGGACAGCATAACTAGAAGATTGTTCCAACAGTCCTGGCGTATTTGATGAAGTATGGTTTTACGCCCTGCCCCTTAATGTAGTTTGACACGGCCAGATTGAGGCGATGTACCACAGTCATCAGCCCAGGGACTGAGTCCTGAAGTCTCTTTCCAATGACAGTTTTTCTCCCTAAAATAATACAAAATGATCACTATAAGAATCTCATCAAATACCTAAGCTAAAGGTAAACGCAAAAGGGACAACTCCTCAATCATTACTGAGGCGCTGTCTCTGGCGAAAGAGGCCAGCTTGTTGGTTGGTAGCGTCTTGTCATCTCTTACGCTCAGTATGGTGTCATACAGTGTTGCAGCATCCCCTGCAGACACTTCACCCTAATGCAGCACTTTGGTTTTTACTGCAGTGCTTCGCACTTTGTCAGGTCCCAAAAAACTATATCAAAGAAAAATGATCTATATTCAGTTTAGGTAATTCTAATCAGAATATACACATTTTATGTAATTGTAGAAAGTAATCTCACCCCAAAGAGCCAGTTGCTTGGTTACGGATGTCCGTAGTCTCATCAACCATTAATCCCCTCACCAGCTGGTCATCCAAAATCTGGCCAACGATCTCTACCATTTCATCAATCATGTGGCTGCTTGTCTATTTGGTGTTGGCACCAACATAGGGGCAGAAAAGTAATTAGGCTGGCCTACTTGACAGTAATTATGTCGAGATGTTCAATTTACAATTATGTAATAACTTGCTAAATTTTAATTCAAACCCATCAAAATAAGAACAGCCCAATCCCTTTCATAAGCAAATAATGACCTTCAAGAGCCCTGTGGTCAATGTCCGCTTCTGCAGCTACGGCACGCTGTAGTGTTCTCCGTAAAGACACAAAGTCATTTTTATTACTATAATAAAAAAGACTTGTCTATTATTTTAGTACAGCCAAAGAGACAAGAAAGGGATGGAGAGAGAGGGGATGACATGCAGCAAAGGGCATGGGTTGGATTAAAACCCAGGCCACTCTTGCAAGGAATCAGCCTTAGTGCATGGGGTTGCCGCTCTACCAGGTGAGCTAACAGCCCCCAAAAGTAATTTATTTTTTAGAACAACAAGTATAGTTTTTTGTAAATGATTGTAAAAGTGTTACCTTCTCTAATGCATTTCTACTTTTTCTTCTGTTGCTTTATGGATAGCTGCCATGTCATGACAGTTTAAGGTATTCAGCCTGTAGTTTGATGGACGGCCAGGTAAATTTTCTTACTCTGAGAAAATCTGAGAAGATTAATAAAAAGTTGCGTTTATACACTCGTAATGTTCTTCTTGTGGTTGTGCACTACTTTCAGACCAGAAATGTACCACATCTCTTCAGTAACATTTTTTAAAGATTATTTTTTTGGCTTTATTAATAGTACAGAATATAGATAAGAGACGGGATGACATGCAGTAAAGGGCCTCAGGTTGGATTAGAACCCAGGCCACTGCAGTAAGGACTCAGCCTTAGTGCATGGTGTGCCCGCTATACCAGGTGTGCTACTGGGGCACCCATGAAATATTACTTTTTAACTACCTGTAATTTTAGAGGATGTCTGCACTGTTTCACCTACACTCATGATTCTCCTCCACACAAAATTGCCTTGTAAAGTAATCGCTTATTCTACGAGCCATATCTGCAAAGCTGAAAACATTACACTGTTGGGATGTAATCTTAATTTATGTAACCTTTTTAAGAAATTGGACGCGCTTGGATGCAAAAGAAACAAAATTCACCTGTTTGAACTGCCACGTGATATCAGGGCGCCGCCAAACCCATTCCTGCAGTAGTGAAAACTACCATGTATTTTGTTCGTCCCCTTTTGGCAGTTTTGGCAGCGCCTTTCCCGGTGCACTGTGTTGATTACGGTACAGCGCCACCACATCGGTGTAATGGCGTGATTGCAGTTACAAATGACAGAAATCCACTTAGAGCAGCGCTTGTTGGAAAATAGTGTTTTCCCTGTAGTCACCCATCAGAGTTTTGTCTAGAGCTGGAGGAAGCTTAGAATTTGACGAGGAGGACGTCCAAATAATTCTCTATGCAGAAAAAACCCCGAATGATTTGGTCCAAGTTGTAGTGCAAGCTGAGGTCCTACGTTAGCTGCTGTTTAATTAATTCAATTCAACTGGTAAGTCATTTTTGGAAAATGAGTTTGAATATGCAGTAGGCAAAGCAGTATTTAATTGCATTTTTTGCTCCAGGCAAACTATTAAAACTTGTCTGACTGCTTCAGCCTTCAACACTCATTTCTGCAGACTAAACAGATCTCTTGTACAGTGTGTGCATTGAAAATGACAGTTATCTCTTGAGAGGTATGTTTCGCTCCCTGGAACGCCTGTCTGCCAATGCACATCCTGGTCCTCCCCTTATTTGTTTGGTGTGAATTTCATTAAAGTTGAGCATTGTTCGGGCTTAGTCGGAGTGAGAGGGAGATGAGTGTGTAATTAATTATGTACAGAATACATGTACACTGAATAGAATCGCTCAAGCAGCTGCCACCTCTTTTTCCTAAGAGGAGGAAATATAGAACTACAGTGCATTCAGACAGTATTCAGACCCTTTTACTTTTTCACATTTTGTTATGTTGCAACCAGAGTCTGAAATTGTATTATTCCTCACCTGTCACTGTGGCAGGTCATTGAACATGTTTACAAGCCACTCATTTTCTTTGTCTGCTGCCTCTGAAATCTATGTAGAACGCTTTAGAATCATAAACATTGAGTCAGTGGTACCAGACAGTATAATTATGGAATTTATCCTGTATTCTTAATCCCGGACTATTTCTAATTTAGGAATTGCTTTTCTTAGTATAAGGGAAAATATCTGACTGCAAGTGAAGAGGGCAGTGTGCGGGAGTATTTTTTTGTTAATTTTCGACACTTTAGCTTCTCCAAAAAACCTGTCGATCTACAGGTGTATAAATTACCCTCTTTAACCTAACAAACATGCGAAAAAAAAAAGTAAAGGGGTTCTTTCTGAATGCACTGTATACAGTATGTTATGCCAGAGCAGATACAGCAGGTACGCCTATGTGTAATGATAAACTAAAACTGAGTGAAGCCCCTCTCCTTGCCAGTTTCTGACTTTTAAATGGTGTCAAATTCCAAGTTTTAATTACGGCTGGGAAAGTATAATATATCCTGGCTTGGTGGATAAAAAATATAAAACGGGTGAAAATACGAAATTAATATGGATGCCCCACATCAGCCAGGGATTACACTACCTAAAGATCAGGGTTTGTGTAGAAAAGTCACATGTTCTTAAATTGAGAGCTTTTGTATAGCTTTAATTGTGTCACCTAATATTATATTGTACTTTAATATGACTATTAAATTAGATTTTACTATCAAAAGTCTAAATTTATATTTCATATTTGGTCAACCTCATCCTTTTTTATTTGTAGTTGTTTTCTGAGCTGAAACCTTTGGTTGATTAGTTGATCAACAGAGAGTAACCATTTTAAGAAATCTATTAATTCTTAAAGGTGGCTGTAATCAATATTTTTTATAATTTATCAAATGACAATAAGAAAAGGGTGAAATTTACCAATGCGTATTGTTATGCTTATGATATGGAAAGCCACACTCTCAAGTGATTTGGATTGGTTCCTCAGGTATGTGACTTATGAAACCCTGGCTGTCTCACTCTGTACTGGTGCGAAACACCATATGGACATGTTAACAAAGTTAAACACTTTATTTTCATTGGAGGGGATCTTTATGCTTTTTTTTCACATCTACAGTAGTGCTCCCTGACACCAGGAAAGTTTACCTTCATATCACCACAACATGACAACAGATTGTTGACATCTACAAGGAATTCTGTCCCAGACAGCAAACGTTCTATTCACAATGAATTGGACAATGAAGCTAAGTAGGATGGATTGATGTTTCTACTTGTCACTGGCAGGTGAATAATTCAAAGAACAATTATGTCTATTATTTTTCTTAGCTAAAAGCTCCCTTCCCTTTTCTTCTTTTGTCTTTCTCTCCATGTGCATATTGGCTTATTCAGGGAAAGCAGCAAGTCATAGTTTTGTCCTTCCACAGGTGAATATTTATAGCTATTTTTTTAATTGCTGCTTCATGTCTGTTCTGTTCTTTCATTTTATTTGTCTGTCATTTTGATTTAGTCATTGTAGATGGCACTGGAAATAGGTCTACCATTGTTTTTTGAGCAGCCTGCCTCACAATACTCTCAGTTAAGGTACCGTGAGATACGATTAGATGCTATAAATTTGTGGACTGTCAGAGATTTTTTGTCAGTCCACCACTTAAAGGGGGAGGCAGCGATTCTAATCCAATACACTTTTTGTCAAATTCAGCCAATATTTCCTTGCGGTTCACTAGCTGTGCATGTTGAAAGAAAACCCTGGCTTTGTAAATGGGGAAACAGCCAAGCCACAACAGAGAGCGTTCGTGCGTGTGCACAGGACAGGAGAAAGGCCACAGAGGTCTATAACGAGAGGCAGTGGCGAGAGGGATGATACATCTGGAGGGGCGTATTTGTTTGGGTGTTGGGTTCAAATATCAACAATCTTTCTTCAGAATTGCTTACTTCATCTTTTAAATCTACACTGAAATATCTCAAGTATTGGATGGATTTCCATTGTGCAGACATTCTCGGTCCACAGATGCTGAATCCTTTGGGGATCCTCTGACTTTTCCTCTAGCTCCACCATGAGTTTCACACACTGTTGGATGGATTGTCATGAAATGCAGTGCAACCATGTCCCCCTCAGGATGAATTGTAATATTACTAGATTATAATTTAGACCAGGCCAAAATGTACAGTAGATTAATGTTCTTCTCGGGGTGAATTTGAATAACTTTGGTGATTCTCTTTTTCAAACAACACAATCATCAGGTAAACATTTATACTTTTGTGTATGACCAAATACATGCAAATGTTCCGCTGAGTACATATCTTGGTAACAATAATAAAATATTATAAAATAACTTAATTCATAGGATGCATATAAAAAATGTTTCTCATGTAATGTGTTTATGTTAAAAAACAAATACCGGTTGAGATATTGTTGCTAAAAATTTATATCTAACAGCCTAAAAAATCCTGTCATGGTCAGGCTAGTCCTGTTTAATGGTCAGTAATAATTATGATGTGGTCAAAAGCCTTTGGATCTATGGCACACTGCACAGCATTGGTCATAATGAACTTTTATGAATACGAATAATATCTAACCTAATTTCTTATATATGCCATTTATTGTAGTATGACATTAATTTAAAAACAATAGGAGTATAGTAATAACTACAGAACAATATGAAAGTCAATGCATCAACAACTCAATTACAAGACAATTTGGAAGATGCAAGTCAGCTAAATGCAAAGCACCCCATGTGTCACGAACATGCCACGTAATACTTATACAATACAATATATACATTATACAAGCAATAGACATTTCTAGTAATGTCAAACTAGGTATGGCAGCTTCATTTTCACTTATTTGGTTTTCAAATTATTATTTTTTTATGTCAGGTATGGGCTGGAGTGTCTTGAACAGTACAAAGAGAACCTGCACAAGTTCTTTGCCCAGATTAAAACCATCGCTTGCTGCGACTGTCTCATCTTGTGGACCCTGGCAATGCCGCTTGCTAAGAAGATCAAGGGTGGATTCTTGGTGCCTGAAGTGAGTACCTCTCAGCTGTAGGTCTTCATTCCAACCAATCACTAGACCAGCTGATTTCACTTATCAGCACCTTCATCCAGAGAGCAGGGAAATGAGCGGCTTCATATTGCCATTGTGGAATAAGAGATAAAGCATAAGAAGAGAGTGGCTTCTCAAAAGATTTCTACCTTTCTGTCAAATTTTCACATTGTCTTCAACCTTTGATCTTAATCTGAGAGACCATCTTTCTAACAACTTTGGGGTTTGTGGTGTAGACTTTCTTATCTGTCAGTATCACACTGGCCTTGACTGAATTAATGATGTTATGGCTGCTGATTGACAGGTGTTAACCTTTTCATAAACATTATTTTCTATGCTGACCACATACATACGGAATAAAACATGTTCCTCTAAATCAAATCAAGTTTATTTATATAGCCCAATATCACAAATTATACATTTGTCTCAGTGGGCTTTACAGCCTGTACAAGGTACGACACCCTCTGTCCTTAGACCCTCACATCGCACAGGGAAAAACTCCCTAAAAGATACCCCACAATTAGTGGGGGAAATATGGAAGAAACCTCAGGGAGAGCAACTGAGGAGGGATCCCTCTCCCAGGACGGACAGACGTGCAATAGGTGACGTGTGTACAGAAAAAACAACATAGTTAAAAATACAGCATGGACAATCTATGCGACAGAAAACATGATACGATGGTATATAAAAAAGATGGATCCAGGGGGATGTCAAGGCTTCCTGGTGTCAAGCAGGACCAGGTCCAGAAGTAATCTTTAATAGTGGCAACCTGCCAGATGAGGGACACAGAAACTCCAGGGATGATGCCCTGGATGGTGAGTTAGTAACATGTATTTAAGGGACATGAATGCATATCAATAGAGAGGGAGAGGAAGAGAACGAGAAAGATAGGGAAGAGAGGAGAGGAGTGAGTCCCCCGACAGTCTAAGCCTATAGCAGCATAACTAGGGGCTAGTCCAGGGCAAACCTGAGCCAGCCCTAACTATAAGCTTTATCAAAGAGGAAAGTCTTTAACCTGCTCTTAAATGTGGAGAGGGTGTCTGCCTCCCGAACACACACTGGGAGCTGGTTCCACAGTAGAGGAGCTTGATAGCTGAAGGCTCTGGCTCCCATTGTACTTTTAGAAACTCTAAGAACCACAAGTAACCCTGCACTCTGGGAGCGCAATGCTCTAGTTGGTTTATAAGGTACTATGAGATCCTTAAGATAAACTGGAGCCTGACCATTAATCGCTTTGTAGGTCAGGAGAAGGATTTTGAATTGTATTCTGTATTTTACCGGGAGCCAGTACAAAGCAGCTAATACAGGAGTAATATGATCTTGTTTCCTAGTTCTTGTCAATACTTGTGCCGCAGCATTTTGAATCAACTGAAGAGTTTTAAGGGATTTTTTGGGACAACCAGATAATAAGGAGTTGCAGTAATCCAGCCTTGAAGTAACAAATGCATGGACTAGTTTTTCTGCATCTTTTTGAGACAGGATGTGCCTTATTTTTGCAATGTTACGCAGATGAAAAAAGGCAGATCTTGAAATTTGTTTTATGTGGGAGTTAAAAGACATATCCTGATCAAAGATAACGCCGAGATTCCTTACAGTGGTGCTGGAGGCCAAGTTAATGCCATCCAGAGTTACTATGTCATTAGACAATACGTTTCGGAGGCGTTTGGGGTCCAAGTACAATAACTTCTGTTTTGTCGGTGTTCAACATCAAAAAGTTGCAGGACATCCAATTTTTTATGTCTTTAAGACATGCTTGAAGTTTAGATAATTGATGGGTTTCATCTGGCTTGATTGATAGATATAATTGGGTATCATCCGCATAACAATGAAAGTTTATGGAGTGGTTCCTTATAATATTGCCTAAAGGAAACATATATAAGGTGAATAGAATAGGTCCAAGTACAGAACCTTGTGGGACTCCATGACTGACTTTGGTTTGCATGGAGGATTCATCGTTAACACGTATAAATTGAGATCGCTCAAGTAAATAGGATTTAAACCAGCTCAGTGCGGTTCAATCAATAGAGACAGGTTGATCATATTTAATAACGAGGAGTTAATTAAGGGTAAAACTTCTTTAAGCAACTTAGTTGGAATCGGGTCTAAGATACAGGTTGATGGTTTAGATGACGAAATTGGTGAATTTAGTTGCTTAAGATCGATCGGAGAAAAGCAGTCTAGATATATTTCAGGTGTTACAGTTGTTTTTAAGGTTCCTGTTTTAGAAGCTAAATCATTACCCATTGAGGAGAGGAGATTTATTTGATTAATTTGGTCTCTAATATTTAGAATTTTGTCGTTAAAAAAGCTCATGAAGTCGTCACTACTGAGCGATATAGGAATAGAAGGCTCAGTAGAGCTGTGGCTCTCTGTCAGCCTGGCTACAGTGCTGAAAAGAAACCTGGGGTTGTTCTTATTTTCTTCTATTAATGAAGAGTAATAAGCTGCTCTGGCCTTACAGAGAGCCTTCTTATATGTTTCGAAATTATCTAGCCAGACTAAACGAGATTCTTCCAATTTGGTAGATCGCCATTTCCTCTCAAGTTTTCTTGACTTTAGTTTTAGTTTGCAGGTTTGGGGGTTAAGCCACGGAGCTTGCTTTCTCTGTTTAATTATCTTCTTTTTTAGAGGAGCGATATAGTTGAGTGTCATTCGCAGTGAGGCTGCAGCACTATCAACAAAATTATTAATTTGGGAGGGACTAAAGTTATCACAGGAGTCCTCCGTTACATTGATAGTGAGACATGGTAATGAACCAAGTATCGCTGGAATCACTTCCTTAAATTTAGCTACAGCACTATCAGATAGACATCGAACGTACGATATTTTGCTTAATGGCTTGCAGTCCAGTAGCAGGACTTCAAAAGTTATTAAAAAATGGTCTGATAAGAGAGGATTTTGTGGACAAATTAATAAATGTTCAATTTCAACACCATATGCCAGAACGAGGTCCAGAGTGTGGTTTAAACAATGAGTTAGTTCATGTACATTCTGACTGAACCTAATTGAATCTAATAATGAGATAAACGCAATATTAAGACTGTTATTATCAACGTCCACATGAATATTAAAGTCACCTACAATAATTACTTTATCTGTTTTAAGGACTAAACTTGATGAAAATCAGAATACGGACCAGGAGGGCGGTACACTATAAAAAAATAAGATTGGCTTTATTGTTTTCCATGTTGGGTTTGAAAGTGTAAGACCAAGGCTTTCAAATGAGTTATAGTTTAGTTTAGGTTTAGGATTGATTAATAGGCTTGAGTCGAATATGGCTGCAACTCCACCACCTCGGCCTGTACCTCGAGGAACGTGAGTATTTATTAGGGTCCTACCATTTATAAACACTATGAGGGGCAAGCCATTTCCCTCTGTACGCTGTTGACAAAACGCCTTATCCTACAGCAGTGGAAGTCAGAGGCTCGTCCCCCTGGTGACTCGGGGTTCTGGGGAATGTGCTCCATATGGAGAGACTTGACTAACAATTTACAAACAGAAATGAACATCTTCCTGAAATTGTGGCAACACCTATTTCATTAATGGACATCAACATGTTATAAGACTCACGTTTAGAGTGGCACCCCGTGGACTTGAAAATATAACAAACAAGATTTTATTATTTAATCCAATGTATATTGAAACACATTATACATCATGTTGCCTGTCAACATTTCTCTCATCCCTTATGCTGGTGTCTTTGTTTATTTATTTATTTTTCTATTTTACTACTACTATTTATTGTTTCATTTCCATTTGTTGTTTTTTTTTTTTTGTTCCTATTGTTATTATGAACACTATTATTTAATGTTATGTTGACATCCATTCTTAACAAATGACAGAAGGTTGTGAAGACTTAATGTCAATTATTTTACAAGACTTCCTTTTGCTTTTTTTTTTGGAACTACTGCTTTCTGTGTTGAACTTCACCTCCAAAGGTGAGGTTGGAAGGGGGTGGGTGGGAATTTGAGTGGTTGGTTTTTTTAATTTTTTTTTTTTTAGAAAATAATAAATTATGGCTCTTATGTGGGAATTGAAAGTGTGTAGACACAGCAGGATGGAAGCACACCCATAAACTTTAAAATAAGGTCTCTTTGTCTCTGCCACATATTGTCAAGACTAAAGTGACAGATTTTAATGAAATGTAACTTACTCAACAGATGAACCACCACATTTTGAGAATATAATTTTGTCTCAATAGTACATGTCATATGCAGAGAAAATAAGTGATCCTGTTGAATTATTGACTAGAATTACTACCAAACACAGCGTTTAGAACAGCAAATGAAAAATGTTCATGAACCGGTGTAGGTTGAATCACCTGCTACTATCATTAAATCACCACAGGTGAGCCACTTGGATCCCATGCTGTGTTTTGACATCATTGAGGCCAACTTCTACAGCAGTCATCTGGCGGAGGCCTACGGCTTGGACGTCCTCGACCTGCACTTCCACTTCCGTTTCAGCCTGCAGCACCACATGCCAGACGGCATCCACTGGGACGCACTGGCCCATCGACGCATCAGCAGCCTGCTGCTGCAGCATGCCGCTGAGGCCTGGGGAGTAGACCTGCATGACCCCCCCTCTCCTCCAGGACCAGGTCTGTGCCCACACAGCTGTTAGACTGATATACTGAGTGCTGACATGTTATTGGCCTTTGATTCAAAATGAACATGGTTCAATCCAGTGACTGCTTCACCTCTGTTATGACGCAGTTATTGACTCCATATTTACTGTGCTATAAAACTGATCAATACTATAGTGGTCGCCTACACAGAGTCTTTTCCCGGAACTGATTGCATATAAAAGTATGTCACAACTTGTGCATCATTTATGTACATTAATATTACTTTGGGTTTCAGTGGAAGGTTTTCCTGTCTCTGGTACCAAATACTGTTTTAGATGCTTTTACACCATTCAAAAAACTAAATTCTTAAAAATGTGCCAAATTTGTTTTTATTCTTCAAAAATGGGTTTGTGCCATGTCCTCTATAAAGATATTAAGAAAGAAAGATAACCTATATGAAATGTTTAAATTAAGAGATTATCATCAGCACACCATAAACACAATGGAGGTAAGCCTTTGATAACTTGCAGTATTGAATATCTTACTGCTATCAGAAGGTAAGATGTTAAGTCCCACACAACGTTTTCAAGAACACCCCTGCTCATCTGACTTTTCTTGACATATATCTCTGTAAAGTTCCACAACATCCTTTCTGAACGTTGTGCTAAAATAGAGTACAGTAGCCAGTTGTTGTGCTGTTCTGTTGGATTTTAACAATTGTTTGAATGTTTAGTGCTTCAGGGTTACAGAGTAGACTTTGGACACCAAAATATCTGCCCTTAGTGGCCCTGTCCAAGGCCACTGCTCAAAAAAAATCAAAGTTTCTCTTATTGTCAGTCATTCAGAGGTTAGGACTCATAGGCTCTAGTTTAAATAACTGAAGGATGCAGTATATTCTAAAAATAAATCAGCCGGTGGTGACTGTTTGGATCAGTATTCATATACCGTATACATATTCATGTAAACATCTTATTTTTATGCTCTCTTTATTTCAGTACCGCTCCAGAGATGTGGCCTGCTTCAATAACAGCAGAGTTACAGATCAGACAGATTTCAGCATGTTCCACCAAACTCAGGTAACACACTCTCGGTCCTTTTTAGTGGTCTCACAGGGTGTTACTTTTTGTGAATGTTTGTAAGTGCAGTAACTACATTCTACCTGATGTAACATTAAATAGACCTGACCTCTGGTTTAAAGCTGTACTACATGTAGAATTTGAAACTGTCCAACGTTGCTAAATCAACATTACTCGCCTGCATGGTCTCGCCTACGAAATAAAAATCATTTAATCAACAGTGCTTTATAGGTGTTAAATTAGTGTCTCCTGAGTAAATTGTGCTCACTTACCAGACTGTAAAAATGTGTGGAAACACACTCCTCCAACCTATAAAGTCAAGGAAAGTAGAATAAAATGTGCAACTTGAAAAAATGGAATCAGATTGTTTAAGCTCACCGTGTTGTAGAGTTCAAGGAGAGTCATGTAGCGCGAGGGTAGAGAGGGAGAGTATAGGCTTCTGAAGTTCAATCAGTCTTTTGGTATGACTTTTTCCTGATCGAATATATATCTTTCCGTACTTGTTGCTCTTCAGTCATAGTTTCCTACCCAATAGATTCACACACCAAGTTAACAATTCTGTCTGATATCAGACAACAGAGGACTGAATATAACCTCAGAACAGAAGAAGACTTATAACACTGGGGATAAGCTTATTGTTGAATACAGTGTATGTCATTCCAGTAAAATAGATATAATAGAAACATTCCATGTTTCATTTATGCAGTACATGAAGGGGACATGGCCACACTGCGTTTGGTGATGCAGAACAATTCTGCCAAACCAAAGTTCTGGGAAGAGGTAAGATATATTGTGGAGAAGGGAAGGAAGAATAATAGAAGTCTGATTGGCTGCATGGCAAAAGACTGATTGCACTGTTTTGGAAAAAGACAATAGACTCCATATGAAAACAATAAGCAAGGCAGATGTTCTTCAGTCTTCCATTAAAAAAGATTACTTGCAAAAGAAATATAGTTATATTCAAAATGGTTTTGGGACCATTTATTGTTTTTGGACCCAATCAAGAAGAGTTTTTATTATGTGATTATGTGAAGTTAATTAATGAAATATCATTTGATAATTTATTGATCATGTATTATTAATAACGATAATAATACGTTTACGATATGACAAGACTGATTTCTGTCTTTATTTGGCTTTTAACTGCCTGAATATGTGCTGTCGTTCATGGCTTTTTCTTCTATGTTTACACAAGGCAATGAATGATAAATATATGTTGTTGATTGCAACGTCAACTTCAAGAGCTCGGTTCTTCGTCTTGTATGTGGATGGAAGACAGAGCTGCGAACTGCAGACCCCTGCAGACACAGCGCGCCAATCAACATGCACAGACTGCTGGTCACCACTTTGGAGGTGATTGTTGATGAACTGAACTTTCCCACATCTTCTTTATTATTCTCTCCAACACTGTTGACACATTTGCGACTACAAACGTTCCAATTTTAAAAGATACAGCAGGTTTAGGAGATGTGCTGATGTGCATACTGAAAGTTAAAAAGTTGCGTTTTATTATTAACTGTGCCACATAGAAATAAATGGCAGACTGAGTAACACTCAACTTTTTAACCTTTCTATCTGACTCGTCCATCTGTACTGCCACACATTTACTGTTATTCTTAATTATTCTCTCCACATTACATCTCAAGTAAAATTCAAATGTGCTTTTTGCCACACTTCAGGCAAGGCAATGCAATTGTATTTATATGGCCCATTTCATACCAAAAGGCAACCCAAAGTACAGGTTACACAGGTATAAGCACAAGAAACAAACGATAAAAACAATAAAAGAAAACTGGCACAAGCACACAGAGTAAAACAATTAAAGCAATAGAACAAACAATATAAAGCACACAGAATTAAAATAATAACACAAACCAACAAATACATTTAAGTTAAAGGAAAATTAATTAAAAGCAATGTCTCTAGCTTTGATTTTAGTTAGCATTGTCTTAAGCGGTCCCAAGTCTTAGCTCTTCTGGAAATTGTTCCACATTTCAGCAGCAGTGAAGCTAAAGGCAACTTCACCATGAACAGTTTTGACTTGGGGAACAGGCATTAATTCAGAACCAGCCAGGTAATGTTTTCAAAATTTTTAATGTTTCTGCTACATATTTGTTTTTTCAAGTAGTCTATTTTCTAAAAAATTAGACAGTGAGTAGCAACATCTGTTGGTTAGTAAGAACACTTCCCAGCCACTCTCTTCTAAGCTAATGAATTATGTAAAAGTTATGGACGTGCTTATTTGAACGTGCCTATCACAAACGCTAAAGAATATCCTCGTCCCTATTTATATGACAGTCATTATTTTCTCCCAGTCAACCCAGTATGTGCAGTTTTTCTCTGGAACATATTTCGACCGCTTCATTTTGTCCACGTTTTGAAAATTCTGCCTTTATTCCTTCTTTTTTGCATTTGCCTTCACACAGCACACCATAGCAAAGTTGTTTTTAGAAGTAAATATTAAACAACTTGCCTCTGGCAAGCTCATCTGAATGCATGTGATTTAGAGAGACACACTGGTCTATACATTTTCACCGTGAATGTCTGAGCAAAAGAATCATGCTATGAAGTCAAATCCACTCTGTAGCCTTGTAGCTATCTGGAAAGACTGGTGAGCTTCAGAGGTTCAGTGATGGCCTATAGGTTATTACCACCACTGAAGTGTTCTTGACCAGGCACATAATAACCCCCAACTGCTCCAGTGGAGCTGCTCAGTAGCATTCAGATCAGACTGTGATTGTGTTGGGCAGCTTCCAGGTATGAATGTGTGTAGCTGTGAGAGTGTGGTCAGGGAATTACTGCAAAAAAGAGCTTAGCTCTCAACTGAAATTCCTTGAATAAATATAGGTTGAAACAAGCTCAAATTTGCAATATCTGCGACTATTTGCGTTCATGCATCCACGCGTTTCTGCCTTCACACAAACACAACCTCACAAACACTTGACCTTCAAACTTCAGTGTCCTAGGGCAAAAACTGTGGACGGCAAAGGGTTAGGAAATGTTTGTCGGCTGACAGAGTGGGTTATAGTGCTGCTGGTTGCAGCAAAAAAAAAAAAAGAACGGAAGTCACTTCCCAAATCCAAAGGCTGCTCTGCTTGATTGCTATCTATCTCTTAATAACATCATAACATAAGAAACGTACCATGCCGTCCTGATCCTGTGATGCTTCAGTATTTGCCTCCACAAATTCACTTTACTTCTCTGCTGTAGCTTTGAAAGCTTTTTGCTTTTGCTAGCAAGTCCTGTTCTTGAGAGGCCAGAAAGGATCTGTGAATGTTGCTCTTGAAGCCCGAGGAAAGGCATAACTTATTTATAGTTAATTTTTACCTCCAAGTCAGGACATCAACTCCATCGATTCATATCCCCCATTAGTAATTCTGATCAAACGCATGTGTGAACCTAATGCGGATTTACTCAGTTAACCTTTATCTAATGTTGAATAGCCACTGCTTCGAAATATACCCTGCTTCTAGGACAAAAAGGAGCTGAAAGCATGAAATGGAAGGAAAACAGAAAGGCAGATAAATCTCAGTGAAGTTTGGACAAGCACTGTCTCACCGCATTACACCAGGTTTGAGCATGACAGTAAGCAGCCTGACTCTGAACTTCCAATTTCTCCAACAAAAACCCACGGAGGCATGCTTTGCATACTTCTACTTCAGTTTGAATGAGTCCGAGCTGAAGCTGGAGTGAACACTGGCAGTCTGGGAAGCTCTATAGTTCTTTTACTTGTTTTCTCTTGAAGACTAATGAAACAACCTCTTTTCTCTCTTGCGATATGTCTTTGTTCCAGAAGCACAGTGACGTGACACTTGCAGGGCTACATACTGCTGTAACTGGTGAGCTACATGCTAGTGCTAGTCAGTCAAAATGGATGATTTCTGTTTTCTCTGTACTGGGTTGCTTACACACCCCTGCCATTTTGTTCTCAGAATTGTACATCAATTTATTTTTTAGTATAGTTATTTTAGGGGGAAAAAAGGGCTTGTAGGCAATAAGGTACGAACGCTTATTTAATTTTTGAGTCTCTGTTCCCTCAGAGCTCAGCCCTGTCAAAAAGGCTCAATGGTACAAATGTGTGTGTCAAAGTTGACAAAAAAAAATTCCCCAATGGTAGTGGAATTTGTATCCCATACCGTTGACTCCGAGTGTCCTAATACGCAGTCGGGGGAGCTCTAGGGTTTGAAAGACTGTTTAGGTCCCTCTAGTTAAGTTTTGTCACTCCCTGTGTGCGAGTGTATAGCTTCAGTAGAGATGGGAGGCTCTTCTCTGCTCCAGCCACTCAGTGATTGATGCTAATAAAACGGCTGACTTTTTTTTATATAAGAAGGCTGGCTTGAATGTCTCTAGATGGCGTTCACCACAACAGTTTTATTTTTATGTGGACAGAATTTTTACATTATTGCTCTGTGAAGCATAAATACGGCACATTTTCATTATCTCCAAACATTTGTGAAATATTTTTGAAATACAAGGCATTTTTATCAGCAAGTGACTCGTGGAAGGCAATAGTGCTACCTATAAAATTCCCATAAGCCAAGTGTCTGCGGTTTTCCCTCAAGCATTTTGTATTTTTCATAGCCGTTCTTGGCAATCAGACATGTCTGCCCACTCGTCAGGGTCCATTTATTGCATCAGTACAGTAATCAGCCCTCATTCTTCATCCTTCACCTGTCGTCCACAATGGCTAATAAAAGCCTTTTGAGATTTCTAAAAGCCTTTAATCACCAGAGAAAATAATAAACCAGGTCATGTACTGGGTTCTCAGCTGCTGTTTGCGATTGTCCTTAAAGTCTGAACTTTAGAGGGAGAGGACTTGTTCAACTGCCTTATTTTCTTGTGTTCAGTATATTCTTATATCACTCTTCTTTTCATAACTTCCACTGCTGCTTTTTTAAAGCAACATTATGTTGCTATTTTGCCTTTTGCCTTTTGCTGGTGGGGAGTGGCTCCGGTTCTGGCACAACACCAGCAAGCGGGCACTGGCACTGGGTTATTAATATTACCTGGCTTGCTATACTTGCGTTGTTGCACTCGTTGATGTTTGGCTGTGTTTGCAAAGTTGTTGACTCACTAGTAATTTATCACAAGTAATCATAACAAATGCACTCTAGGAAACTCTGAAACTATAAGGGCGCTAAATTGTAAATAATACTGTATCCTACATTATGTTGCTTTAATACACCCTATCAACACTATGTTGCTGCTTAAATTTACCCCACCTATATACATGAAAAAATATTAACAGGACAACGTTTCTTTGCTATTTCCTGGGGAAGTTGAGTTTTATTTCTTAACTTTTCCTACCTTGCTCATCTAAACTCTTACCTGGTTTCAATTGGCTCCTCCTTAATCTGTTCTTGTCAGCATCAAAGGCACAAGAAACTACAAGTTGTGAATTTCTAACTAAATAAGTGTTATTTGTGTTAGTGGTCTTGCAATCGACCCCATATGTCATCAATTGCTGTTATGGCTTATGTGTTTTTTCTTTACTTAAACCTCCTTTAAACTTGTTTTCACATCTGAAGTACTTTTCTTTAAAATTAGATATTTATAAACAATCAAATTGTGTGGGTGTGGTTTGATCACATTTGACTGACGGTGCATGCAACTAAAACCAACAACCCCACAACTGTCACCAAATTCAGATTCAAGTGCTGTTACATCCTGATTGGTGAACAGAAGTTCACCCTTAAGTGAGAAAAGCCCATATAAAAACAAAAATATAGAAAACTTGTAAAGAAACAAAACTGTTCCAACTTTGACAGAACATTGTGTTCTCCTGTAGGACGCCATAGCTCGCAGTTAGAGATTTACTAAGAAAAAAAAGCTTTTAATGTCCTTGACTTTTATGATCTTATCTTCTCATCCTCCCTTGCGGTGCCCTTGTAATGTGACCATTATGTATTAAGTTTTGACAATAGGTGACTTCTAAGTTCCACTTTGTCTGTTGAACAGTGCAGGACAATTACAGGAGAAGGTACTTTAAGCTGATTTTTCTCCATTAAACTTCCATGAGCTTAATCCAAATGACAAAGATTGAATATTTGTATGCAGCGCAAATTTCAGGAGAGCTAGATACAAAACAAACTGGTCTGGTAAACTATTTACTGCATAAGGTGGCATGGCTGCTCCATTGTTGAGAGGTTATGGAGCTCAGAAAAAAATTCAGTCTTAACAGTAAGTGATGTATATTCGTTACCTACAAATATTTGGAGCTGTAGCTCATCCCTCTCTCTGCCGCAAATAAGGTACACGCAAAGTAAAAGTTGCCATTCATGATGCGTCATCAAGGAACAAATGCGTGTATTTCTTTATTAGGCACCAACCCCGCTAGACCAGGAGCAATAACACACGCACATATCAGCAGGGAAACAAGAAATCTTGAAAGCAATGAAAACAGCATATAAATGTCGTACCGCTACCCTTCAAAATAAAACAAAAGATAAATAATAAAAAAGAAACTCATTTGCCACACTTTACAGTTCCACAATGAATATATATTAGGTTGGAATATTTTAAAGCTTTATCTTCTTAATGTACCTGAGAAAAGGGCCCCAGACCTTGACGAATGCATTGTCCAACCTTCCTTGGAGAGATAGTCGAGTGATATAATTTCTAATAAGACCAACCCTAACCTTGTTCTTCTGTGCTTCTTTATGTTCTGCAGATCCACTCATGCATTACTCACTGCAGCGCCACCTCTACAGACAGCAGAACTCAGCTGCTGCTGGAATCAGTCAGTTTCATCCTCCTCCAGGTCGAGGTTTTCCTGCTGCTGGAAACTACAGTCAGTGTAGGTACAGCACAGAGTCGGCAACACTCTGCCAGCGTGTCATCAAAGAATCTTTGGCAGCATGACATTGTTGTGACTACTTTCTCTTCCTCTGTTGCTGACAGATTATAATCCTTTGCCCCCTGCCAACCTGTAGCAAGTTTATCCTCAGGTCAGAGCCCCTAGCTCACAGATGGACTCCATGTTCAGTGCAGGTATGATACTTTCTCTGTTATGATTATAGTATCTGCTGTAGTTTCACTAAAGCACGTTGGTTCTTAAATTAAGAGGAGGTGGCACAGAGACCTTTGCATTATTCAGCAAGACTTTCCCATGTTAATTTCAGGATAAGGTAGGCTCCTCAGAAATACCATTGATCTAATTCCCTTGATATCAAACTGTCCAATAAAGACAAAACATGTTAAAAAAAAAAAAAAGTTCACATGGATTGATGTTGTAGGACAGTTTTCAATAAAAAAAAGTTTTACACAATTTTTAATAGTTTTTTCTACATGCAGTGTTTCCCTTAGGTTTATTTATCAGATACTTTTCATAATCCACATGAACTACTCCCGTTATTTCCTTATTTCAAACCAGTAGTGAAGAACACCAGGAGCAAATGATAGGAGTTGGGACATTATAAATACATTAATCAAAGCACACAAGGCCAAATTGCCATAAATTACTATACGACCAGTTGCTGACAAGCAATGTAGCATTTAAAAGGCTATATTTTAAATGAGTGCGATGCAGTGCTCACTCCACATAAAACGCACCAGGGCCACATTACATCAATTCCATCTAACTTCACGGAGAACAGTGAGGGCAAAACAGCATAACCAAGGTTATAA
>CALSCE010010667.1:1134287-1157048 GCA_943593645.1 Bovichtus variegatus | reverse complement strand
ATTTTTTGGATACTTGTGATGCTGGTGAGGACCTATCTCATGAATGGAAATGGTCCGGTAGGAAAAAGGTTTGTTGTCTTTTCTGTCCAGGTGGAGGTTTCAGGTTCTGTCCTCATTTCCAAGCAGATGATCACTGTATGAGGAGGAGGAGGCCTAACTTCAGGACTCACCCATACGCCCCCCACCTTCCCCGGGTGACACCCAGACACCCTATGTATGGATGGTGAGCTGTAGACACAGAAACCCATTACAGCAGGGACATAGGGACTCTGGTTTCCGCATTAACTGACTGATATACGCAAACAATGCGTCACTGTCAGTGGTGAGAAAACTTATTAGGAAATAAAGCAGATAAGGGGAAATGAGGTTAAGTGAATTTGAAATCGCAAGCTGTTTCTGGATGTTGATGAGATTAGTAAATGAGGTTGGTTGGAAGTACAGTGATTCATACAATTCCTGCATTATAATACACTGATCAGTGTTTGTACATCTTCCCCAATCCAATCTAGTTTAGATTTTAGATGATGGAATTTTTACATGATGTTTTTGACACAAGAATGGTGATAATAAAAACATGTTCTGCTTCCCGTCTGTGCTTCCTTAGTGGAAAGACTCAATGCTGTAGTTACATACATACACTAAGCCTGTTCTTTCTCTGAATCCTATCATCTGTACGGAGTGCTTCATGTCTATTAATTCTAATTTACTGCTCTCCTCATCTAATGCCTTGATCTCTAGCCTTGTAGCAGTTTGCCACCCACAGGTACACTGTGTTCATTCTGCAAGTGGCACAGTCAGCATTTGACCTAGAAATGTAGACAAAATGCTTTTCACCTGATAGAAGTTTTTACAAATCAAGCTTTTATGTTTGCAATTTCATATATTTTTTATAAACGGAGGTTAAGAGTGCAAAATGGTTGAGTTCTCTACAACCCAAATGTAAATGAGAAACACACAACTGAAAACAAATGAATATTCTAAATAAACTTAGGTAAGCTTTACATTATAAAGCAGTTGATTATCACAACTTCCAGCAGCAGACACAGATTTGACAGCGTCACAGATTTGACAGTGAGTTACAGCTCACTAAGTGTAGGCTAAGAGGATCACTGTGTTAAAACAGACTCAGAACCCCAACTATGAGCTGCTGTTTTATCAGTAGCTTCCCTATTTAACAGTCACCTTCTTCACCTCTTCTCAGCCTCGTCTCACCGCCTGCTGATGAAGCAGCACAGCAGATCTGCTTCTGGCTGATATCCATCTTTGTCAGAGCGTGGGGGTTCATACCCATCTTCAATTACAGCCCATAAATGTCAGGCTGACTCTTCAGGCGGTTAGAGGTAGGCCTCGCGGGGGCATCTGCTCGGACGTGACAGGAATCTGACCGACGACATTTCCATACACAAGTTTGAGGGTTCATTAATCGTGTGTGTAATCAAGAAGTGAGACGATAAGCTGGTAGCAGACGGTCCTTCAAGGCAGAGCTGGATAGAGCAATTAAGACAATAGTCAATTAGGCCATGCTGCTAATTGACTCGTGATTAAAGCCAGAGCTGATTTAATGAAGTGAAGGCAGCTCTCTTCTTCTCGGCCTTGATAGGCAGAAGCTGTGACGGAGAGCCTGTACGTGGCGATGCATAGAAATAAACAGAGGAACAGCTGGGCCCTTGTATCAAGCTGTATGCTGGATAGTTTAGCATTTCATTTCATTTATCATACAGGAAAAGATTAAAAGTAAAATTAAATGTGTTTCAGTCGAACTGTCCTTACTCAGTTGAAACAGGTTTACAGCAGGTTTCTGTTCTGTAGCACATCATCACATTACCATACCAAATAAAAACAGAAACCGCTACACAGATATTACCGGTGGGAGGGCTTAGGTGGAGTGAGCAAGATGGTATATTAGATTTAAAGTAGAGCAGTAAGAGTTGGAGGGGAGTTATTGTTTTGGATCTGAAAGTAAAAAAACAATCATGGCAAGATTATGGGTGTAGTTCTGAAAAGTCGGGGAGTAAGAATGCGAAAGTGCACTGCAAGGGTGAGTCCAAGGGGGGAGGCTGCCATGGATCTTCTAAGCTTTCTTGTATAGTCTTGCTATTGTTTAATGGTTTCCTTTGTGGTGAGGGACCAAATTGGGAGATAGAAGGATATTGTTGAAAGAATGATTGAATCTAGATGTGTGTCCGAGACAGTATGGGTGAGATGTGGTCTGATCTTGTTATAAACATACAGTTTCTGGTTGAGCTTTTGCGTTAAATTATGAATGTGCTTTCGATGAGTGAGATGTGAATCGAGGAATACTCCCAAGATATTTGTAGGTTTCTGTAATGGTTAGTGTTTGATTTGCAAAATGAATGGGGTCAGACATATGGAGAATGAAAATACATATTCTTTTTTTGTGACATTGATAGTTAGATAATTAGATTTCAACCAGTGCTGTAAATAGTGAAGAGCAGAAGAGCCTTTTGAATTTATGACATTAGCGTTTGAATCAGAAAGAAAAATTACATGACTAGATAAGAGGTATTTAGAAAATATGTTTCAATTTGGATGAACTCGCCGTTTGAGAGACAGCTGGGAGGACTGGTTATGTTTGACAAAGTTTTTTTAAATGGGAGAGAAACTCAGGAGACAGCTGCAACAGCACAGCAGGCTTTATGTGGCGCATTCAATGTTTAAAAATAAATTAAATACTATCTTTTTTTCACCCTTCCTAACAGTGTGTAACACTTTGCTACAGCCTTGCAAACAGACCTGTTTACTCCTGTTGGATGAATGAGTCAGAGGTTAAAACAATTTTTCTAACAGACACCAACGCATCTGGGATTAGAGCTTTTTTGCATCGTTAATTAAATCTTCACAGTCAGTGTTGATAAGTGCCCAAAGAGGACACACACAGCTGTATCCATTCACTGCTGCAGTAGTGACTAGAACCAGTTAAAACAGGTTGTTTAATTCAACGCCCTATATATTTAGGACGTTTTGCTACGCTTTGACAGCACTGAAGGAGAAACAGATTTTTTTCAAAATAAACCTGTATTTCACAATCCCCACCATGTCCAAACTGGTCCCGTCTCATTTTCCTTTTTGTCTGCTGCTGCCGATAACTGCTGCTATTTTACATGCTGTTAAAAGTAGTTTGGGGACATTTTCTACCTCATTTCATTGTTTGTAATGTTGTAGTTCTGCTGAGCTGTCCCTCTCATTCATATCCTGTTCTTCTTTGGTATATGGTATGTCTGTAATTCCACTTTATCAAGGTTTAATGAAATATAATCAGAAACAGAATATTGCCAAATAGTCTTTTTTACACACAAGGATTAATATCGTATGTATTTTTGTGAATTAAGAGTACTCCACCAATTGTATTCCACTCATTCTTCTTCCTTGTGAAAATCAGCATTACCCACATTGCAATTTGACCACCGACAGTTTTTGTCCCAGATTCTGCTGTGTTATGCTTTTAGCTGCTAATGTAGCCTGGAGCCTGCAGAAGAGATGAGGAGCCACAGAGGTCTGGTAAGATCACTTCTTTCTCTCCACACCTCCAGATTTTGTTCATTTTCAAATTTGTAGACAGATTTATCAGACTTCACACACATCTCCCTCTGGAGACACTAAAGGTTTTATACAAATGAATTCACATATGTAGAACTCCCCAACACCTAGAAATACACTTAGATGTATAAGATCAGTGGCGTTCTCCTGTATTGTAAATATAGAGCTGGAGACGGCAGGCGATAGGGAGAAACGGCTATTCTGGCTCTCTCCAAAGTACTACCAACAGTTTTAAAGCTCACTAATAAAAACGTTGAATCTCATTTGTTTAATCTGTACACAAGCAGAGATGTGAACACTACAATTAATGGTTTTAGAAGATGTTATGTGTTCTATTTCTTGATTCAACTAACAATATGTTAATCAGTGAGCTTTAGAGCTGTTGGTAGGTGTATTTTTGAACTTTGGACAAAGCCAGGACAGCTGTTTCTGTTGATGCTAGTCTTAATGCTAAACTAGGCTAACCAAGTTCTGGCTCCAGCTTTGAACTTGACACATACATGAGATTGATTTTGATTTTTCTCATTAAACTATGAGAGTTAAGCAATTCCTTTAACTTGTGTAATTTAATCTTCAACATGAGACATGAAAAAAGAGTGAGTTGTTTACACAAATCTTTTATTTTTTTTTTATTGTGACCATGTGTTTGATCTTTGGACACAGTACGACTGTAAAGTCAATGTAATGAACATGTTAAATATACAGCATGTTAAAAACAAACACTGGCTCTGAGATGGATCTCTTTGGCGTGATACTGTTAAATCTTTGCAGATGCAGTTATGCTGTGTTAGCATTGTGTTGAACCAGCAGCTCCAAGTGTTTCCTGTTTCGGGACCCGCTGGGAGCCTTCGACCAACACTTGGACGGTCTGGGCCAGCCGACTCAGCCCCTCGTCCTCCGTGATGAGTTGGGGGGAACACAAGGAATCCTGGGAAGGGAGGAAGAAAAAAGTGAGCACATGCAGGTAAGCTATATACATACAGTATGTTTTATGGCTTTAATTGGCCACTTTTGTATATATTTAGTATAGTACCAGGGGTAGAACTTTTCTGTTGCTGTGTTTTCCTCTGTTGACGCCCCTGCCACCCACATCCTGCCTTCTGTGAATTGTATGTATGTACCCTGTTGCCTCCAAGTTGTTATTAATACAGCATACTATAAATGCGAGTTTTATTTTATGCCCAAAGACCCAGAAACCAATCACTAATGCTTTTCCGGAATAATACTGCCTGGTTTTCTGTGTGCCAAAATAGTAAAGATCTTTCAAATTGATTTTGAAACAAGAAAAGCCCAAGAGATTAAGAAATAATGCAGGAAACTGCCTGTAATTTGCTGGTAAAAAGTTCCTATTCCTATCAGATTTTCCATTTTGTGGGCCCAGAGTTGCCCCCTTTGCCTGGTTTTTCAGCGTTAAATTAGTAGCTGGATTTTTTTACTTTGACCAGACTTTGAAGCTAGCCATTTCCCGCTGTTTGCAGTCTCTATGCTAAGCTAGGTTAACCACATACGGACTACAGCTTCGTATTTAAAGTCGAGATGAAATAATAAATGCCTTTTTAACCCTTTTAAATCACATCCCCAGTCATATTATGCAACTATTTAACAATATACGCTGAAAAAAAAAAAAAAAAGTCTTCATATTTTTACATCAAAATCCAACCATCTTTTCTTCCTGTAAAACAAAATGACGTGTGCTTACGTAAGCCAGTACCAACCAATTTCAACCAACAATATCATGACAGCCATCCATCAATCAATCTGCAACTTTTAGCGACAAAGGAGGTGTATGGAGCCACAGTCCTCCGTAGCTCCCAGTCTGTGGTAGCTCCGTATCACGCTACATTCTAAGCCCGTCCACTTTTTAGCAGTCCAATCAAATGCGAAAGAGTTGATTTTAAATCCGTCTTGCAACTGGACAGCACACACATATCCGGATTCACTGTGGAATACGTCACAGTATTAGTAGCTAAAGACGCTCTAACTTCTGTTTCAACGGGATTATGAAGCAAGATTGTAACTTTTGCTGTGCAGTAAGTGACAATAACTAGTTAATGATGTAAACAAAGAGTTATAAATTCAGCAAACTGACTCAGCAATGTCAGTTGCAAAACCACAATGTACTGTATTTTAAAGTTAGCCACCATTTGCTAACATTAGCCACCTTCTACTACTGGTACTACCCACAGATCCAATCATCCAGAGCTAATCATCATCAGATATTTTCATAAAAACAGTTTAAAAATATATTAAATAAAGTATAAATTATATTCGTCTTTTATTTAAATCTAATAATCTTCTGCGGTCAAATCTGGCCAGCAAGTAACCCCATGTGGCATCCCCCCCTCTGGTATTATCTGTTACAGGAAATAGTTGATTTGGGATGAAGTAAGATATAGTCTTGAGCCTGCAACCTGTATGTGTTGCCTTTTCTTCTAAACTGTGGTGTGTGAATATAAAGGCCAACCTGGTGGTGAAGGGTTAACACATTTATAAGACGTGCTCAATGGCTTTCTGTAGCAAAGCATGTCATTTCAATCTAGTTGATATCAGAAACATCCACACAATGTTGGGAGTGTTTATTGCCTTCAGGGCTGAAATGAAAAGCTATTAAATCGGACTTACTTCCACTTTCCTTTGTAACAAGAAACCTGGTGCATCCGAATGAAAGCAACCACATACTCATTCACTTACATTGTACGATGTTTAATGGAAAAATAGAATCTATGTTCTGAAAATCTCACTTCGATTTCAAGAGAATTCATCAATGGCTTCACAGGAAAATGTGATGAACTGCCGCATAAAAAAACAGAAAGTAATTGTTATATGATCCAATATGACATTGAAGGGACAAAAAGTCAAGGAATGTCGGATTTATCAATTAGATTATGAAATATTATAAGTGTAAACCTATCGGAGCCAATGCAACCACCATCACAACTCACCCATTCGGTCATGACCTTTAAACTCACGTAACTAATGTATCAGACCACAGTTACTTTGAGTTTGTGCCTTAACTATAGTTACTAAACCCAAAGAAAGTGTTCTCATCGTGAAACATTATTTTACTACGAATGGACAAATCAGATGTAAATATACAAGCTTCTAGCATCAAATATGTGACATCTCTTAAAACTCCACCGCGTGGGATTGAAGCAATAATAATAAATGTCGTCAGTGTCCAGCTTTAACAGATGGCTGTCGTACTCACTGGCTCTGTGCATCAGGTCAGTCCTGCCGCTCTGAACTGTAAGAGCTCATGAACAAACTGTCCACATCCTCATCACTTCATATCACACAGCACCTCACACCCACTTAGTTCAACAGCTATAACGTATTCTAACATAGAATCATTTAATTATGGGGTAGCAGCATGCATTTCTTTCTGCCACAGCGTCAGCCAGACATGTTCAAACTCTACACACTGCAGTGGCTTTAATGAAATCCTTATGATGCAAAGAAAGTGATGCTGAGAGTATTGTGTGTCAGCATGTGACAAAATATGACATCAGTTATCAATAGAGCTTACGACCAGGCTCCTGTCCCTGTTGCTATTATATGGTAATGTGACAGTTTGAAAGCCTTATATTATATATAAACAGGGTTGGGCAAGTTACTTTACAAATTAAATTTAGTCACTTTAGTATTAAGTGACTTTACAATATACTGTACCGTCTGTGTAAAGTAGTAATGATAATAATAGTAGTAGAAGTAACAGGATTCCTTGGGGGACATTTGTTTTAGTGGGGGAAGGACATGGATGGGAAAAATAAAAACATTTACTATGACAAGTAATGCGTAGCCAACCGTAAAAATCCTATCTGCTGTTCAAAGACATGGAGGGTTCTATTTCTATATGAATAAACTAACATTGCATTTTGCTCGGACAAAGTGTGGTGCTCTGAACAACCGAACCGTAAATTCCAACTGCGCTTCGTGCAGTCCGGTTCTCTGACTGCGTGACTAGTTACGAACGCAAATAACACACATTTCGGGTGGTAACGTGTTATTTGACATAGTTAATGTAATAATATTACTGTATTCCTATTAGTAACGCGCTATATTACATTGTTACCACTAAAGGTAATATATAACTAACGCGTTACTTATGTTACTTTTGTAACTTTTGTACCGCGCTATCCCCAACACTGAGATTATTGTTCACGAAGAATTTGGCAACTACACAACAAGGTACATCCAGGACAATACACAGAGGATAAGAGATATGGGGGTCCCAACAGCTATTTCTGCCCCTGGACTCCAGATGAGGTTAATCCTGTCCTGCCACCTGTGATGTCATATGACTTTGATTATGCATCGTCATAGCTCGGAATCAGATGGTTTTCAGATAACGAGTTAACCTTGAGAATCAAATAAAAAAAAAATCTTGCTGGGATTATTTGTTATGTTATTTGTTGGGGAACTCGTTTGACAATCATGGTTTTAGGAATTTGATCAGCCAACATTTTGTTATTTTATGTTTATCCTTATAGTTGTTGATTCTCAAGCTTTTTTCATTTTACAGACTGAGTCAGATGGGCCCCTGGATCATCCTCAGTGACCCCTGAAACCCCCAGAGCCACTCACCCACCTAAAACACATTTCCTGGTACGTCTCAGAGATTAAATCTACATGATCAGTGCTGCTGACTCTGTAGTGATTACTTGATGAACTGGTGAACCCTAAAATCTGACTTTACACATGAAATGTAAATAATGACAATACACACACTCACTGCTCCAGTGGTTGGTTGGTGTGTGTGTGTGTGTGTGTGTGTGTGTGTGTGTGTGTGTGTGTGTGTGTGCAGCAGGCAGACTGTCTGTAGGCTTTTGGATGGAGAAGGAAAATCAGAAAAGGTGACAGCACTATTTACCGAGCCTCCTCCTTGTGAATGGTGCAGTACAAACCTACCGGCGGATTTCTCCTTTTCTCTGACCTTGGCTCAACACACTCACCTGCTCCCAACAGGGGCCAGCTGGAGTTTGTGATGGTATACCAGGTTTACTAAACCTGCTGTTGGAGAGCACACAAGAGCTTTTGAAGAGGTTAAAGCACAGGGCACAGTGGACATCAGGATATCTGCACGCTCACAATTTGACCACATTTCATCAGTTTTAATGTGTTGTGAAGTTTACTTAAAGCTGTCCCAACCCGAGTGAGCTGTTCAAAAAAACATTCAGATCAGTACAGGAAAGGGTTAACAAAATTATTTTCCAACTCCACCAATTACTTCCGAATGCTGTGTATATAAAGAATAAGTCTGGTGTTATTCTATATTTGTCTGATTGTCAAGAGATTCCATGAGAAGAGCAAAACCAGCAATGTGTTTGTCCGTCTCTTACTTTTAAGCTTCCACCCTTTTAAGTGGCTCTGAACACCAAGCAGAGACCCATTTGGGACTGTGGGGAAGTTAACCAGTCGCACATTTGCAAAGTTATCCACTTAGGCCTTGTGCTTGCAGGCTTTCTCTTATAAAATCAAAATGCACTGTTTGAAAAGACGTTAGATGAAACACAAATCTCATCTTTGCGTGGCTTGTCTAAATTTGTTTGATACAGTGGGGCTGGCTCACTGCTGCCCCCATGTGGCTGATGTGGGGAAAACACTCACTACAACTATTGTCTGTGCATAACACAATTTCTCAAAGGAGGAGTCCTCTTGGTTCAACACAGTAGTAGCTTTTCTGTTTATGTTCTGATTTGCAAATCGGGGACAATCTAAATTGTGCACTTTTGATTCATTTGCACCTGTCCTACTTAAAATATGGGTTTCCTAAAGTAATAATGGTGCTGTTGGGAGTATTTCTGGCAGCAGGATAACAATGTGTCAGTAGCTGCATTCATTGTTGGTTTAGTTCTGCACATATACTGTACATATAGAATACCACCAGATTTATCCTTTAATCTAGATTAGTTTGAAATTATAATCAGGTTAGATTTGAAAATAACTAATTTCATACTTAGATGACAACAAAGCAAACTCGTCATCGTCTGAAGAGCAGGAGATTCAGTGGAAGGATTCATAAAAAACTGGTGAGTGAGATAACCTTTTCTTTTTGTCAAAATAAGATGTAAAGCAACTGCAGATACCCTGATCACATTAAAGTTCTCAGCTGATTAAGCAAAAGCACAACAGCAGACAAGCAGACAAACGGCACAAAGTCAATTTCATTTTTTTAATAATTTCTTTACAGCGGGAGGGAAAAAAAACTTTACTTATAGATTTATATAAACTCAAAAATGACTCTCAATAATACAAGGGTATCGTATAAATATAAAATACAACAGTTTTTCTGTTCCGATAACATATTAAAGAATATAGCTTGGTCTAAGCCAGTGAAGTGATTACTGTTTGATGCTCATCCAGTTTCATTTATAAAATCTACATTTTGAATTTAAACAGTATAACATTTCATTTTAACAGCAGGCTAATAAAAAACTTGAGACATGGGACGGTAGGATTTTACAGTGAATATTCTGACCTCTAGACAACAGCAGAGAAGTGGACAGTAGACTAAAATAGCCAGTGCGCTGTACACCTTGTTAAGTAAAGTTATAAAACTATAATGCCATTTCAACAGAAGGGCTTTTTTTTTTATTTTGGGCCCCAAAGTGTTTGTTTAATATTAAATAAATAAAAAGATTATGAAATGAATATATTTTGTGAAATATATACATATAATAATCATTTGTAAATTAATTTGAGAAAATATTAAAACTAAACTAATGACATGCTAGTTCATAATTCTTATTTTCATATGAACAGTTGAACATGTTTTTTTACATTCTAGTAAAAATATTTATTTCAAAAGTCTGATATTTGGCATTTTGAATCAACCAACTAGAGGCTGAAAAACAAACAAAAAAAGCCTAAAGATTAGATTGACAGGGGGCATGTGATTGGGGATGCTGGCTGGAGACAACACCACTGTTATGAAAAGTGACATTATAAAAGAAATAAAAAGTGCAAAAGCGCCATTGTGAAATAAAAACAGTTTTGAATTAAAAGTTTTTATGACATGAGAAAAAATTCCAGTAAAACTATTGTGGAAATTACAATGACTTCAGTTGTAATCATTTTTTATATTATAAAATACAAAATGTGTATATTTTACACAATTGTTTCGATTAATTATTTCATAATACCTTATTTATTTAATATTTAACACTTTGAGCAGGACTGTTTCTCTTAAAATATGGACACCAACTACTGAATCATAGGGTTAGACCAACATATAGTTTGCCGATACAGGGAAACTCTGATATTATTACTCGTCTGACGTTCCTCTCTTTGCACAGTTACAGGAAAAAAAAGCATATGAAATGCTATTTTAGGTTATTTTATTAAAATTTTCCCCTAACATTTTGTAACTGAAGTATTCCCGATGAATAAGTTATGCTTGTTTAAATGTTGTTAGAGGCCTTGATAAGTGTACGAACAATAAATTATCTGAGTTTTTAGGGCTTTGCAGTTGAATCCCAAAAAGCTCACTATTGATATTAGCTTTCAAACCCCACATCAGTCCAAAAAGCATTCTAATCAGATTCCATGTTTAGTTGCAGACATTGACCTTCTATGAGCAATAAGTCAGACACGGCGTGTGGTAGAAACAGCAGAGGCCCTTTGATGCTCTGTTAAATGTGTAGCCTTGAGGGGATCAATTATTTACCAATCAAATGAAGGAGGAAACTTTTAAACAATCAATGTTATTTTAACTCTGAATAATTAAATATTGATTACATCTAATAGGCCTGTGTGTGCAATTTAAAGCACATACATTGATTTTACAAAAGCTGTATGAGGCTTTATAGCTATTGGCTTAACCAAATTAGAGACACCTCTGCCGTTTCACCTCAGAAACAAAAATAACTAAAAACAGAACAGAATACAAAATAAATATAAAGCAATAATTTAATAGCCTGTTTACATTTATACAAACGTGAAGTCAGCTGGTCAAACGGACCAGTGACAACGACAAAAAAGACTACACACACACACACACACACACACACACACACACACACACACACACACACACACACACACACACACACACACACACACACCTCCTGGAGGGGTTTGTACCGCTTGGACACAGGAAGTCCGACATCGCCCCCTTGCAGCTCACAGTTAGCATAGCAGACATAAAGACATTAAAAAAATGAGCAGTCTCTGCAAGAGGTCTTAGTCAGTGTTCAGTAAGAGGCACTGTATCATTTGTCTCACTGTCACACTGTTGTGTTCCGTAACATTCAGGTTCCACATTAAACTAACCTGCATTTGTCTCGAGGCAAAAAATTAAATAAAAATCACATTCACAGTTCAGTCTCAGGTTATTTCAACAGCTTCTCTCTCTGGAAGTGGTCTGCCTACAAACACGCAGCCAGGAGTATGAGTTTGAACATTTCTCAAGGTAGAGCTGCTCTGAATGCAGAAATAGTCAAGTAAAAACTTGGATAGCAGAGCTAAAGAACCACCTGCTGAGAAAATTAAATCAATTCAGCCATATAAATTGTTCTCGGATATCTAGTTAGAACTTGCAACATCAGCATTCAGTACTTAACTAGTCTACTGACTTACTGAATCACTGTTTCTCAATTCCATAATATACACTAAAAAGCATACACTATGTACTGTTGTTAGCAAAGTTGGTTGGTTTGTTGACAGTTTGGGGAATCATTTTGTTGTTAGTCACCTTTTCTCTTCCAAATACGCTTGAGTAATCCGTTTGTTTGTTTTTTTCCAAACTGTGTTCGTCTGACTTCACCGTTGGAACTTCTTTTTAGTGATGTTGCCAAGTTCCCCGATCCCCGCTGTTTACTTGGCGAGTACAATGTTATCATAACCGGAAACCACAAACTGTGCTTTCCCTTTAAATTCATCCAATTATAATGCAATTTAAGTCTGCATGTTTGCATTCCAGATGCAAGTATTTGAGAAGTACTTGTCAATTTCCCAATGTACATGCTGTGCTATATACATAATAACGGTAACAATAAAGCGACTGATATATTATTAACGGGTCAAATTCGTTGTGATGAACCCACAGATAATTATCACAAACTCTGTAGTTCCCCTCAGCGCTACTAAGATTTTTTAGCCCCTCATTATTTTACACTCCGCAATGAAACTGTTCAGTGAAAAAGCTCTAATAAACTTACTGTACACTACCTGCTCGACACCAAACAGCAGTCAGAGAACATAGCGGATTTAGCAGCTAAAGAGACAAATATTTTTTTTTAGGAGTTGGCAGAGACCGAAACGGAGCTAAAAGGAGAGTCAATATTGGACCAACACAATCACATGAAGGATAACATTGCTCTGCTTCATATCACTTCATGAGGTGATGTGTTTACAGCTTGTTGCACCCAATCTGTTCTTAATGTCTACAGGCGAGTACATGAACATTGCTGTTTGTCTATGAGTGCGCTTTGGTTAAAAAGAAGGTATGAACTCAAGGTTTAGTATGTAATTGGGATTCCGCTGAGGGTGTGGTTCCTTTACTCTAATCATGTCTCAACTAATGAGAGTTTCTGCCTGCAGAGCAGCTCCGCCTCATACCGGTAAACAAAAAAACTCCCATCTCCTCCGAACATGCTGTGCTTTACAGAGTGAAGGCTAAACTAGGCTAAGGCATCTCCCTGTTCACCTCATGTAGTATTTGTCCGTATCAGTGTAGTGCTTTCTATTCCCCTAACGTCTAAATGAAAAGCTATAGTATATTCAGTTTCTTAAAAAGGTGCTCTGCTGCATGCTCTATATGTCTCTAACATCCAACCAGTGCAGCTGTGGAGGGTCAACACACACTCTTAGGACATGTGCTTCGGGTGTGCATACTGAAAACACACACACTGCAGAGTATTGTCTGAGCAGCCAACTGTGGCAGCAGCTGTGTATCACACTCTACTACTGTGACTGTGTGTGTGTTCAGTAAGTGGGCAGAGCAGTTCAACAGTCGTGTCAATATAAAAGTACTGTGTGTTGCTCCTCTAGGTGAGCAGGTAGCAGTAGAGGACGTAGAGCAGGACCATGGCTGCACAGTAGAAGAGCAGGAAATCTGTGGACAGCAGCGAGCAGGCGGACGATGGCGACAAAGGTGAGGAGTGGCAAGGGGATTGGTCCTCCGCCGTCCCCCCCCCCTCAGCAGCCAGCAGGGCCGTCACACAGCGCAGCACAGTGGGCAGCTTACACAGAAGCACATCAGAGCACACACACACGTCCGTCTGGACAAGAGACGGAGGACAGGACACACACAGGAGGAAAATACAAGTAGTTATATTGTTAAAACTAGGAGACAAGAAAAGGACAAAACAGAGTTAGGGTTGGACTGATATATGGGCCAGGTATCGACATTTGATTCAAAGCTGAAACTTAATTGAAGTAACGTTTTCAAACACCCTTATCAGTCCAATCCCAACAGGAATAATGTAGCAACACAACTGAGCTTAAAGCACATGGAAAATTCAGACTTCTTTTTAAACATTGCGTCATAAGGAAGAACATTATATTTAGATGCATCACAGTATGCAAAATGTGCATGAGTTGTAGTGACAGGACAGGAGAGTGAGAATCAAAATGAGACATGGTCTTTACCTCAGAGACTCCCAGCTTGCGACAAGCAGCAATGAAGTTTTCCACGTTAAGTCGACATTTTGCTGAGCTCAGTTTTGGCTGAAAATAATATCAGAAAGCCACATTTAGGGAACTTAATGTTGGAGTGAAATGATTGCGCTTTGTAAACACATTTTTTTATTAGCTATGATTTGGAATTCTCAAATAGTGGCTTTAAATTTACCTCCACTGCAGAGAGGATTTGCTGTTAATGCACTTCCTCCATGCTAAGCGATTGACTTGATAAATGATGGCGCACGTTTCCAAAGCACTAGTTAATCATGTGTCATGTCATACTCACCGGTGTGCTGCACTCAGTATCTCTTTTGAACAAAACACACTGCTTTCAATCATTTCAGTTTTTTGATTGCCCCTATGGTACCACGAGTGAAAGTCACTTCCTGAAAGCCTTTCAGTGGCTCAAAAGGCATAATTACTCCTGTTCCTGATAGGCTTTTCATGCAACTACAAACAGGTTGTTGGGTAGGCATGTACAAACATTTTTTTTTATAGGTGCTGGATCAAAAAAATTATCTATCTACGACAAGAGTTAAACAAAAGATCCACGCAATCTTACTGAGGCTTTTCATGTGAAACATATGCGAGTGAGAGTTGTGCTGATGGCAACTTCGCAGCGCTCAATTAACAGCAAAGTGAAAGAGACTGAAAACATTATTTGCAGACGTGACTATGTTGTACTAAGGAAATGGACATTACACAAAATATACACGTAAGCTTAGCTATTACAGCACAGGCAATTCTAACTGCCCTTGTTACTAACCGGTCTTTATTTCTCCATGCTGGCCACGCTACTATTTAAGACTATTGTTTGAGTCCTGGCTTTTTTTCAAGAATTTACACTATGTCAAAATGTGCCAATAAAATTATTTCATGCCATTTTTCATGGATTTATGCACACAAACTAATAATTTGAGTGAAAGAAAAAAGTATTTTGAGAGAATCATTCATTCCTGGTCACACATTTTCTACATAACTGCTTGAAAAACCAGATTTAAAAAGGGAGACTGTACATTTTTCTACACAATAGCCACTGTGGCCACTGCAGGATTAAGGCACATTGAAGTTCCCATGATTTTCCTGACAAAGACATTCTTGACCTGCTACAACGAAGAGTAACAGTAGAGAAGAATCGCAAAACCTGACTCAGCAATGAGAGTTACACAGCAATATCTATCAAACCTCAGCTAACATTAGCCACCATAAGCTACTGGTCATACTGATTTAAGTAAGGATGTAGCAGCAAACGTGTGCTACACTGGGCAAAGTTGTGTTTTATCGCTAGTAAATTTCGACTTTTCATTTCCAAGATAAATATGGTGTTATTGCATCTTTTAAAAGTTACCCAGCCTTGCTTTAATACTACAGTTACAAAATACCAGACTGAAGTGGAATTATTCAATAAACAAGTGATAAGAACATCATCATTGCTGTTTGGGAACAGACTAAAAGCAGAAAGGACAGGTTTGGCAGCTTATCAGACTCACCACTGCTGGGGAGGGAATGTGGATGATTGACACGGAGCGGGGTCGAATCTGATTGACCAGCTGGCAGAGGACCGTGCCGTTAGATAAGGTCTCGCCCAGATCCTCCGGTAGAGTGATCTTCAGCCGAGACTCCAGAGTCTGGGAGGGAGGATTACGTCAGATCTTTACTGAAAAACTTCTTACAAAGCATTTGTCCACAGGACACAAACTATTTAGACCCAGGATTACCATCATCATCATCATCATAATAATAATAATAATGTTTTTCATTTGTGTGTAGAAACATCATACAAAATGTTCTTCCATGTTGTATATGCCTTGCTGTAAAACCAACTGCCCCCTGGGAACAAAATAGAGGTTAAGGTTGAAGTTCAAATGGAAGCATCTTAAATCTTCAATAAAGTGAAAAATAAGCTAATACAGAATACATGCATGATACTGTAACACAGTGAAATAAGGTAGAGAGTTTATTAAGTTATAATAATAAATATAATTATGAGTTTTGTGAAATCTCATCCGACTCACTTGAGATTAAGATCTGCCCTCAGACAACCAGTGTATTATTGACACATTTTACAATAAAATGTATCAAACTAAATAATATATATTTTTTAAAGTGTGTATATTGTGGTTTACCTTGCGTAGTTGTGTGATGTCTGTTCTCTCCTCTTTAGGTGAACGCAGCATTGTGCGAGACTCACTTCTGCCAGACTCACCAAGACTAAAGACTGACCCCGACAAAAAGACGATGAACAGTGTTGGAACGTTTGTGAAGCATTAAATGAAGGTGGAAACCGTGTGTGTTGGGTTGATGTGTACCTGTGGGTTTGACGTTGCTGCGGGAGGAGGCGCGGAACAGGAAACTGTTGGGTCTCTGCGTTTGACCGGGTGGAGGGGACGTCTTCAGGGAGGACTGAACATCTGGCACAAATATTCAGGTGAGTGTTACAGATGTAATATGGAAGGTCGCACAGCACATTTCTATACCATTGAACTCGTAGGACATGACAACATAGAAGTAGTTAAGATTATATTGCCAGTCCACCTCAGCGGATGTTTGCTCAGAGCAATGAGGGGTGAGGAGGACTCAAGATGGGGTTGAAAGCTCGGGGAAGAGCAACTAAGTGGCCTTTTGAGTTGAAGTTTTTGTCAAACTACTGTTTCCAGATGAATGAACCTTCACTTCACTTCACATTCTCTAACTTTTTTATAAAACAAATTAGCAAAACTTCTTCAATGTATCAATGTATATTATAACAACGTACTAAATCACACTGAAAGGCTACGAATCAAATTATCTTCTATAATCAGTTTGGACTTTTAAGCCAACCAGATCCCTCAAGTTGTCAGAAGAAAATGCTAATTTGAATATTTACATGTTAGTTTCACCAGAAAATCGACTGGTAATGGGAATCGTTAGTATTGAGAGAGTTAGATGTCAGGAAACAACAGCTAATAAACACCAGGCGTGTTGCTTGAATAATTTAAGATGAAGTCTGCAGTTTGTAAAAAGCAAAGCTTGAAACGCCAACAGCCTCTCTCCTTTTATAAATCCTAAATATCAGTGGATCTCTTAGTGATTGGATCTATAATTGATGGGTCCTAAACCAAAATAATAATATGCCGTAAATAATAAAATCATAATAATAAACCACTGTATGTTTAGATGCATTTAAATAAACTAATATAGTATAAAAAGTGTGTGTGTGTGTGTACCTGTTCTGCTGCTGGAGCGTTGTAGAAGTGTTGAAGGAGACACTGCGATCATCTGATCAGCACTCTATTAAAAAAAAAAGGAACACAATTGAGATTTTCACCAATAGAAACGCAGTCCAGCTGCCCACCTCTCAGCTCCATTTACTGAAGGAATCAGCGGCACTACTCACTGCACATCGCTGCCGAAGGCCTGAGTGGGAGTTGCTGTTCTCTGAAGATGCACCACTAGGGGGAGACAGACACCCAAGTTTGATCACAACAGGAAATTAACACTTTCCACACCCTCAAACTTCCCTCCATTTGTAATTCAGCATAGAGAATGCAAAGATTAATGGAAATGCATACAATCACTCAAGTCATATGTCTTTCTGTTGTTACTCTGTTGTGTGATTTATCAATTCAACAGGCCTTACTTACACTGAGCTACTTCCTGTCTGTGGTGCAGTGGCCACATGACTTCCTGTTTTGGTGGAGGACTTCAGCAAACTGCAAATTTAGAGTTTTGACATGGAGAGCGTGTAATTAGATATGACAGACAGAAGGGAGTTGCCTCTGACAGAGAGCTGTTTATTACTGCATGTGGAGCTTTACTCATGACAACTTATAAAAGCTGTGTTGCAGTGAAAACAGGAAATCCAGAGTCATTCATGTTGCTAATGTCATGCGATATAGCTGTGTCAAATCCATTCATTCACTTCAACCCTTTTCTAAGATGGCATCGAATGCTTCTTCCTCTGTCACTGTTGACAAACAGTTGATTTTCAAAATAAAGCAGCACAATTGGTGTGAAATTGTCGATATAAATAATGAGTATTTACCTGGCCTTTTCTCTCTGCTGCTGCTGCAGACGCTCTCTCTCTTGCCAGATGAACAGGGTGCCCGGCCTCCTCCGCTCCTCCAGGGTAGGGCTGGAGGGAGACGAGGAGGTCGATGATGGGGGTCCAACCTCCACATTTAGGGAAGACCTGGAAAGGAGAAAGAGTTAGAGAATGCCAATAAGGCAAATGAGAATACATTTTTTTTTTTACTATGTTTATTCTGTACACACGTCATCTATTGCACGTCTGTCCGTCCTGGAGAGGGATCCCTACTCAGTTGCTCTCCCTGAGGTTTCTTCCATTTTTCCCCCTTTAATTGCGGGGAGTTTTTCCTTGTGCGATGCGTGGGTCTAAGGAGGTGAAATACTACCCCCTATTTCTTTGGAGCAGGTGGCTTGGAATTACACATTGAACCTTTAATAACAATGTAACGTAGCAATATAAAGGTTGTTACAGGGTTATAGGGGTAAGAAAATAATGATTGATTGATTCTGATACACAACAACATCTTGGGTTTTACTAACATACATTGGCAAGAATCTAAGTTGTAGTAAATATCAAACAATTAATTTGATAAAAATGTATGCATGTTTATTCCAAATATACTATGTACCACATTGGGTTGAGACTGTACTGTGCTGGATCAGATTCCAAGCAGTTTAACAACTAAAAATGGGAGCAGAAAAAGACAACATAAACACTGACGATAGATTTGCACATTTATTTTGAAGGCTGGTAAGTGTAAAATCATGGTATCAATTAAATGTAAAAGTGTGTGTTGAGTTTCCATTTTAAGTCTCAGTCTTCTATTTTTAGGAGTCCCAAAGGAAGTGTTGGAAGTCAAGATCTGGAACATCCGTTTGTTCGAGCCGATTGTAAAATGTTTGTAGAGTAGACACAGGATTGTGCAACAGCTAAACTAAATCTTCCTCACTGAGAGAACAGACTGGCAGTCCAGTTAGCAGATCTAAATCATTCATCATATACGAGGCTTAATTAGGGTTTAAATGCTGAATGCATGTTAGTGATGTGAGAGAGTACACTTATTAAAACTCAAAGATTTAAATAAAGCATGCTGCTTGTTGCTCCAGAAGCTGAGAACAATGGCTTGTGTCACATATTGATATGTAGCCAATAGGACTGCCCGGACACTACATCTCCACAATGTAGTTATCGTGGTTACGGAACAACAGAGCAGCATGATAAAAGCTGCCTGCTGGGCTTCAGCACAAACAGGGTGGAATGTTTGTAAGATAGAAGTTATAAAGTTTTAATATAGGAGCCTGTGACCCAACCCACAACGGGTCTATAGCTACAAAGAAAGTATGTAGCCGTACGTTTGTCAAAAATAAAAAGCAGCAATTCTTACAATGTTTGAGCCTGATAATCAGCCATTTTGCTCCACTTCATTCCTTTGGTCTGATTTCATGCCAATACATTTACTGGTATTTGGCAGTTTTGCTCTTACACTGCCTCTGACAAGCATTGTTTTACACCAGCATTCAAAAGATATGTGGAAATTTAGACAATGCTGTTATGTTGCCACAATGTAATAAATGTCTGCAAGACTGTTACCTTCCCAAGATAACAGCACCCACAATCACTCAACATGCAGAGTTTAAGGGGCACTGTAAGTAATGGGAACAGCAGTCTATTGACTTTTCCCAGCTCTTCAAATACTCTGAAGTGACCTTGTAAAACAAGGAAGAGAAAAAAAAGTGATAAAACCTTGTCACTTGGAGTGCCTAAGTATACAGTTCCCAACCAGAGAAACCAACACACTGCTGAATTTAGATGAAGAATTGTCTCAGAAACGGTCTGAGTAGAATCAAAGGTGATATGGAAACGCTTTCCAAATGTACTGGAATACCTTGGCACAAGAACTGTAAACAAATGAGACCTTGGTAGAGGTCATTACTAGCCAAACGTGCAACAGAAAACTGAAAGACTTCCCAAATAACCCTTTTGCTTCTTGTCCTTTCCTTCCTCTCCTCCCTGAAGAGGATTAACACATAGGCAGTGATGTTTTCAAATCATCTTCTACTCCTTCCATCATCTGCTGTCACTAGAAACTCTGGCATCCTCAGCCATTTGCTCTGGAAGACCCATGACCTCCTCCAGTTTTGTGCTGACAAACACTATTCTTAATTTGCTCTTTGAACCAGTTCCTGTTTTGTGCTTTAAACAGATGATGCAGGTTTACGCTTTAAATCAATACTCTCTTTTTTTGCGCTTTAAACCAGCTGTTTATACTGTTTTGCCCCTTATACTAATATTTTCAATATTTAACCGAAATTCCTTTCGTTGTACTATAAACCACTATTCCTATTTTGTGTTGTAAACTTATTAAAATTAGAAATACCATGCAAAGGATATATCTTACAGTGTAACAGACTTGGGTTTTCTATGGCAGAAAAATGCTGGTGCAGCGCTGGGGAGCGCCTTAACAAAAAAGCGCTCCCGGTGCATGTGGGTTTTGTTTCTATGACAATTACTTGATATAATACCACCACTATGATAGACTAGCATCGCCCCTTTGCTTTCTATGACCTATTCGTGCTACTATCCATTCGTTTGACATTGTTTTTTCACCATGAGCATCAAATGGAGGGTTGCCTGAAAAGGAGCGACAGTGACGACACCCTCGCCTTTCTGAAAGATTCAGAGCTTTTCAACTAGAAGAAAAACAGTTGGAGCACTCTGAAAAAGACGCTGGGTGCTGCGCTTCTTCTCTAGGCAGTCATATTCAGACGAATACGCTTTCTCCTTATTCGGAACAATGGAAAAAGCTGGCGCTCAGAAAAAACAGCTATATGGACACTCGGTCTTACCTGCATATTGTTGAGTCCTGGGTTTGAGAGGGTGAAGAGTTCACCTTCTGCTCCTGGAAATCAATGACACAATCAATAACTTCCGTGTTCTAAGATAACATAGGAAGCAAGATGTTGAGCAACAAGATAATCTGACGCAATTGTTGATCAGTGTGTGAATGACTGGTACCAGAGGAGGCCCTGTGAGAGAAGGTGTGGGTAGATCCATCCTGATCTCCTCCTCTTCCTCTGTCATACTGCTGTCAATGAAGTCCACATGCCCAGCCTCCCCATTCACTGCACAGAGTGTAGAAGAGTCTTAAGATTTTCTCTATATATGCTAACAAATCTACTGTTTCAAAAAAACCTAGTTTTTTTTTTTTATATAACAATGTTTAATACACTTAGTTACAGGAAAAACAGCTTAGAGCAGGTGTGTCCTTCCTCACCTTTGTTAGCTTCCAGAGGGGATCCATCCTCCTCTTCCTCCTCCTCCTCCTCCTCCAGGTTCCTCTGGTCTCTGCTGACCTCAGCCATCCGAAGGGAACGCTCTGAGAAGTCATCTGCTGACTGGACACACATACAGACCGGAGTCATTGATCTGTAGTTGATTGCTAACCCTATTGGATATGTAGGCTGTGTTTTCACTTGTATATATATGGATATGTGGATTTTTTTTTCTTCTTTTTCTCAGGTTTATGCCATTACTGTGTATAAATCGACCAACAGCAGTGTGACTCTGTTCTATGCCAATATGTCCTGATTATCAAAGTACTATGCTATATTCATAGTTATATTTTGGCTGACACATTGTTACTCCTTTACTGTATAGTCTAGTTCATGAATAATCATATTGCATTGACTCAATGTTGGGGTAAAATATGTCCCTGTCCACTTTTAACTGTTCATCAGGGTCATCAGATCTCAAATGTGGCATTAGTGCATTTCAAAGGCTCTGAAAAGTGAAGCCAATGGGGAAAGTGCCTTAAACCTGCATCTTTCATATTGGCCAGCTGGGGGCTACTCAACTGGTTGCAAAAAGAAGTCAGATTGTATAGAAGTCTATGAGAAATTGACCCTTCTTCTCAATTGATTTATTACCTCAGTAAATATTTTCCTAATTAATTATTTGTATCATTCGCTAGTTTCAAGTCTTCTTCAATACAGCATGATATTCATTTTGTAAATGATGGTTCCATTTAGAGTAAAATAGACGATAACGACGGCATTATCCGGTTTGGGTGTTGTCCGTGTCCGTTCATGCAAGTTAATCGCAACATTTTGGTCGCCTAAAAATGTCTTGTTCAGCGTTTTTGGTTGTACCCAGCTCCACGCTCTTGTGTCACGTCTGGTTCCAAAAAAAAAAAATATATATATATATATATATATATATATATATATATATATATATATATACATATATATACACACACACAGTATATATAGTGTATGGTGCATTTCCACCTTGTACATTCACACGCCTCTGTTTGATCAACATATCATGTAGTGACTCAGGACACATGTTAGGGGGGCGGTGTATAAATGACAGAGCGTGTCCAGTAGTTTTACCTCATTCCCAGACCACCGTTTGCTGCCGCTGTCAACACTGTTGAAGCCAGAATCCAGCCCTCCAAACAGCTCCTGGTCCGACAGACTGCAGGGAAACATGTAGGATAAGTCTCTCTCTCTCACTCTCTCACTCTCTCACACACACACACACACACACACACACACACACACACACAC
>CALSCE010010667.1:1113715-1134187 GCA_943593645.1 Bovichtus variegatus | reverse complement strand
ACCACACACACACACACACACACACACACACACACACACACACACACACACACACACACACACACACACACACACACACACACACACACACACACACACACACACACACGACTGATGTTCTCCAGATCACACTCAGAGCTCTTCTGTCAAATATTCTCTCTTATCTCTGTCCTTGGTCCAGTCTATTTCATGGAAATGGCTCACTAGGCAGCTAAAAGGGGTCCATTCAAGCTAATAAATATTTGATAAACTCTGTTTCCTCTTAGTTAACATACCCTTCCACTGTCATCATTTATCATCCATTTCCCTATTCTACATTTACTGTAACTCCTGCTATTTATCCTCTCACCTCTTGTGCCTATTTTGACATAAGAGTTCTATCCTATAATGACTAGCTAGCTATAAGTAAACAGTACTTATGTCTAAAGGAATAGTTCTTCAAGCTGATTTCATTTGAGGGTTAGATGAAACGATCAATGTCAATGTATATTTAGTACAGAGCAGGACCAGGTTAGCCTAGCTTAGCACAAAACCGTACCTACCAACTCCTCTTTAGCTCACTGATTAATACGTTGCATCTCAATTTTTAAAAATCGGTACAAATAACAAATTGTGGTTGTAGTGGGAGTAAAGTGCTAGAACTGTATCTATACTGTGGGTTACCAGATATGAGTTTAGCACAGGTTTTGGACATTTGCTTGTTTCTTCATCCTTTCTGCTACTCCCTGACCATCTCCTCTTTGAATTGCCTTTTCCCTTCAGTTACTTGCTCCCTCCCTCCAGTCTTACTCACCAGCTGTTAAATCCAGTGGGCCTCATGTGTCTCTCCAGCTCCTCCTGGCTCCTCTTGCAGGCCTCCATGTTGAGGTACTTGAAGATGTGGTATTTGCCCTTGGAGCAGATCTGTGCAGGCGGCATTTGCAGTGGGTTGTTGTCCAGCAAGATGCTCTGGAGATGCCGGAGGTGGCGGTAGCACAAGGGCACGTGGGAAATGCGGTTGCAGGACACGTCAAGCCGGACAAGGGGGAGCTCAGATATTTCTGGATGGTGCAAATAGAGGGGAATTTATCAGTCATAGTGTCATTTGGGGCTTAATTTGTTGATACTTAACAAAATCTTAATTTCTTTTACACATACCTAAAAATCAGTGATGACACTTGACCTTTCCATCTTATTTCAGTGATAGATAGATAGATGGATAGATAGATTGTTCGTTAGCCACACGACAAAAGGACGGTGGAATTACACTTAAAAAGGTGCCCATTGGAGTTTTCTTGTAAACAAACAAAACCTTTGTTTACATTCACTTTATCACCCACACTCATTGTGTTCCTCAGTATTTTAAATTCTGTATTATTTACATTTTTATATTCTGCATCCATTACAATAGACAGTTAATAGCTTGCAGTCTTCTTTTTATTTGCCTTTGCCCCCTCATGGCTACATTTTTTATTACTATTGATCAGTTGAATAGTGTGAACCATTGGCAGGACTGTGTATCGTGTCACCTGCGCGTGCAATGTGAACAATACAAACAAAAACAGGGACCCACACATAAAACTTCTCCATAGTGCTTCTAGAGGTGAGAAACTCTACAGGTTACTTTCAAACTGAAACTTAAACTCTTTCAGAAGTCAAATTTTGTCCTTTCCTTTTCTTTCAGTAATTGTTTTCCGACTGCCCCTCTAACTTCTATCAGTGTTTCAGCTATTTGTAATGTTTTAGCTGCACATTTACAGCAACTCCTGCATAGATGTTTCACCTTAAAACTCTGTCATTTCCATGTAGGCTGTTTGATGTGAAAAACATCCAGGAAGTGCTCTATTGACGGTAGCCGAACAGTAATCGGAAAACAAAACCAGCAAAGTGGAGGCAATGGGAAGTAATGAGTGAATGTTGGATGAGAGAGAAAGTGAGTGCAGCAGTGGTGAGCATGACATGACTCCGTTATTGTTTTACTGATGGAATCACTTCTGGTAAAAGTGGTAAAACTTACTTTACCACTCTTAATGTTTTGGATTTTTTTGACCCCACCTTTTTTTTGTATTTAAGGCCTAACAGTTTACATCATTTTATAAGACTATTTCAATCAAATGTCACCCCGTATACTCTCCACTTTAACTAGTGCATAGATAAGCAAGCTAGTTTTAATGTGACTACGGCTAAATCTCCACTTAGTAAAGACTTGCGTCAAACAACACAATTCATCAAACAACAATATTCAAACTTAGGCAAGTTGTGGCCAAGTTTGATTTTAGAAAAGGCTGGTGCAAGCAGCTCCTGTCCTGGAAGCTGGAAGTCTGTTTACTGTTTTTAGGGAGTGTATTAATTTACATTTCCTTCTAATGAGGCACTAATCGTGTAAGAGCCATTAGGCTTTCAGTAAGTCAGAAGCAGTTCAATATTTCTACATGTAAACAATTGATAGCTCACAACAATGATGCAATTACCATCTAACTTGTAGACATTCTACATTACCATCCATGAGAGAGCTATAATTTGATTAGGGTGTTAGTGATACTTTGCAGGCTTAACAAAGCTTAGTATTAGTGGAGAAGATTTCTTTATAATCTTATATTGGTATACCAATTGATGATAACTGATAGACTGTGCAGAATCACTTCATCACTTCTGGACAAAGACATCGCGGAGGTTTCTGGGGAAGTTGCATTGATGAAAAAGCATTGAGAAATGTTGCATGGGTGCAATATGAGCTGAGGTGATCACCCTGGGTTTATTTTGGGAAAGAGATAAATAGGAGGTTTGAGGTCACTGTATGATCAAGTGTGTCTATACCTTCAGGCAAAGTGGTGAGCTGGTTCCTTCTCAGGTTCAAGTCCCTCAGAGACTCCAGCTGGCCGAGCTCTGCTGGCAAACACTGCAGCTCATTACAGCTTACATCCTGAGAGACAAAAGACACAGAAAGAATACAGTGAACCACGACCAGTGATTGAAAACTGACCACGGACGTAGAAATCGGCTGATAGAAAGAAAAATGGTGTCGGTGAGAGACAGTAATGTGTGTGTGAGTGTCAGTGTGTATATCATACCAGCTGTCGGAGGTGTGTGAGGGAGTATATGGAGGCAGGCAGTGAACACAGCTTGTTGTTGCTCACTATGAGCACACGCAGGAGGGGAAGCTGGAACACTGACGGGGGTAAACTGGACAGAAGATTACGACTGTGGAGACACAGACACACACAGATGTCATTCAAGAGGCACATCCATCTGTGCCTGTTGCAAGGGTGCATTGGGTTTCAAAGTTCTGATCATTGATGTTCAATAAAAATGTAAGTTAAATGTTGTATATATATTTTCTTACAGTTAGAACAGAGCTAACTAGCTGGCCTATGAACAACGTGCAGCTACATTTAATCTTTTTTTAATTTTTTTTATTTTATTGTGCAGAATATTTTTCTTCAAGCCTACACTTTTGCAGCCTATATTACCAGCCTCCGTCTCCTAGCAACAGTAAGATGATAGTGTCGAGGAAAGAGGAGTGTCAGTGTGGTTCTGTTGTTGTAAGAAGGTTTGGACAGAATTTGTACGGCCACTCTTCATCTGTAGCATAAACAAACAATGAAGTTCAAATGCAGTCTGAGGACAGCTGCACTTTAGAGGCACCTGCAAACTGCAAACTGGGAAATGGATGCTAAGTGTTGACTGCCATCTTTGTGGAGTGGTAAAGTGCAACTTTTGAAGGATAATTACAATGTACCGCAATTTGGGATTTATTTATTTGAGTGTTACAGACCAACTTCCTGGTTAAACTTTGACCTATACTTACTTAGTTTACTACGGTTTTGTGCAAACTGTTTTTCTGTGCAATGCAAGATTATTACAACACTTTTGGGTGCACTCATTTTCGTCTTTTCCGGATAAAGTTATATACATTAGTCATTCCCAACCACCACAATGCTACAGACCACGAAACCTGGCTACAGGGCCTTAACAATATAATTGAGCTAAAAAATGCTGAATAATAAATTCCATAACTTTATAGGCTATTATTGTTTCTTTTTGTGTTAATTAGCCGTAACTTGGTGCAGTCTGTTGCATTTTCCCCTCGTCATTTCCAATCCTAGTCCCCCCAAAAAAACATACCTATTTTAAACTTAAGCACTAATAGAAATGACGGCGAGAGCTTTGAAAACAGGACTGATCGGAGGAGGTGAAGAGACCGGAGGCAATGGAGCCATCAGTGTTTGACAAGGCTAGTTTTGGCGTGTCGCCCTTCCAGAAGAGGACATGTCTAATTTTGATCTTTTTAAGACCTGTAAAACTGGTTAGAATGAAATACAAACTACAATAGAAAAAGGGGAATATATGGTGAGTATGGTACTGAGTTACCTGAGGTTGAGGTAGGTAAGGGCCTGCAGGTTGCCCAGGGTGGTTGACAGTGAACGCATGCCATTGTGGTAAAGACTCAGCGTCTCCAGAGAGATGAACTGACAAAGCTCCTCCGGCAGCTCACACAGGCGGTTCTTAGACAGATCTGACAACACAAAAAAAATTAACAAAAACATTAGACTGGTCAGTCAGAGTTTATACAGTATTCATGCTGCCTATGGAAACTAATGATCTATGAATCAGTTTCAGCAAACTGAGGTGCACGTGGTTTGAGAAGAGAGCTTTGGGGCATCCTGGTGATCCAGCGGTTTAAAACGCACACCATGTACAGTAATGTAGTTCCCCCCTTTGAACCCATCTGTAAACTTTTGTTCCATATCATACCCTCTCCCCCCTCACATTTCCCGTCAAATGATGGCAATATGCCATAACAAACTCTAAAGAATGAGAGCTTTCACCAAAATATGTAATAATAAATATATCATCTTAGCTCTCAAGACCAAACAAAGGACAAAGAATGGAAGTTCATGTAATCAAAAACAAAGGTAAAGAAGAAGAAAAGACTTGGGTAAAGAATTACAGGGTACTCAAGTGAGTTAGTATTGTACTTCCATAAAGTTGAAGTTTGGAGAAGAGACAGACAGGAACGATCAAAATAGAAGCAGCAGAGGCTGAAATATCCTGATCATTAGTCCCATGTATGGGTTCAGAAGAATTCTACAAATCCCATGACACCACTTGATAGGATCTTTTCTTGCAGTACTCTTACCTCCGGCATGTAATGCAAGCTTTCTCTGATAATTTTGTTGCCTCCAACCACAAACAGAGATCTCAACCCCGATGACACCAATCAAATTCATACTTTGGTTTTATATTTTGCGTCCTTGTGCCATATAACAGCTTCCACACCATTTTCAAAAACCACCAGCCTAAAATTAACAAATGGCTCCGAGCAGGGAACCCACACCGCTGTGACAGAATCTTGGCAAGACGAACATTCATCCACTTCTGACCAAACTGAGTGAGCATTTCCAAAAGGAGCTGCCATTGGCTGCTTCCTGGTATCTGTTTGCAGAGTTACTGTACAGACTCTTATTTTACTTGTTTGAATATAGGCATCCATTTCAGAGATATTTCTCAGAAATATTGCCATTAGATGTTATAAATCGTGAAATTATTTCCATCAACAAAGATGAAATTGTTTAAGTTTTAGTAGAGCTTTGATCATGATTTGATGAGTGCAATATGCTTTCTAATAGAGCTGGAAGAAATGAACAGAAAATTAACCGGGGACTATTTTGCAAATAGATTAATCGTTTTTGTTGACGAAAAAATGTCAAATAACGCGAGTGTGTGCTGGCTCTGTAAAATTGTGATGGTCAGTTTAGTTTTTGCCACTTTTTACAGTATCTAATTATTTGATGAATCAAGAAATACAACAGATCAATCTCTAAAGAAAATAATCATTAGTTGTAGCCCTAAATACTTCTTTGCTTTGAAACTGTTATCAGAGAATTGGCAATTTTTCAATTTCTTTGATTTCAGTCATAAATCCCTTAAGACCCAGTCAAAGTCCCTCCATTATGTGTTCTGGTATCTCTCAGTTAATGCCAGATCTATGTAATAAAATCATTTCTACATCAAAATCCATCTTTTTTCCTCTTTCTGTAAATGGGTAAGAAGACTTACTATATGATAGGCAGGTTCCATAGCTTGTGGGTTGCAGTAGCCAGCAGTGATATCATGGTTCAGAGGCACATGTTTGGATATCAGTTGACTTTGCATTTTGACTTGTTGACTTGCATTTCCATTATTGTGTGGTTGTGATCCAATTGATAAGTTTCAGTTTCTCCCACTTTTGGCCCCACAATGCACGATTTCATGAAATTCCTCTCGAAAAAAAACAGCCAACCCACAACCCACATTACCAAAGGTAAAGATGTTGTTCTAACTGCCTTTTGACAGGGATTTTAATGCTCCAAGACCTTGATAATAAACATCATCTTCTCCATTTTCTGTCTACTTATTGTCTTTCATCTCTCCCGCAAAAATAATCTACCTTCAAAGCATTGCCTCTTCTTCCCAAACCTCCCCCTTTCCTAATTACAGTAGTATTGGGCGTGCTCAGTATTGACCCTTACATCAACATATCCGCCTCTCCGTATCCTCTAAATAAACTCTACATCAGGCTGCGTGCAGGATAAAAGAATTGTGAAAGTGTAGCAGACACAATAAAGCATCAATAGATCGTCTATAGAGCTGCAATGATTCCAAAAAGCACCAAGCTTTCAAAGGCAGCAGGATGAGACAGAAGTCTGTCAATGGCAGACAGCCCAATGGCTGTTTATTGATTGCTGTTGGAAGCAGCAGGGCTGGAGGACGAGGCAGTTCCTCTCTTTGTTAGGGCTTCTATGGGGGCTTTTATTTTGGAAGACTTCAACTGAAAAAATTCAGAAAGAAAGAAAACATTATCTATGACTTTTGTTATTATACAGTAAGATGGACTAATAAAAAAAGGGGCATTCAGTATCATTCACTGATATGATAGACATTGGTCAGCTTTATAGTTTAGATATTTAAAATGTACAGTTGAGTGAGCATTACTGGTTTTTCCATTATGACCATTTTTAGTTCGAGTTTTAGCTTCCCATTACATTTGAAATGTTCTTTCTGGTCAGAATCGGTCTTTACATTAAGAGTTTTCTTCATCCACCTCAGAGCTGAAACAATCATTTGATTATTTGATCGATCGGAAATTAATCATTAGTTATTCTGATAATTGACTGATCGTTTTCTATCATAAATGCCTCACATTGATTGGTTCCAGCCTCTCAGTTATGATAATGTGCTGCTTTTTTTTGTCTAATGTGATAGTAAAGTTAATCATTTTTAGTTTTAGATTGTAGTATGTTAGAAGGAAAAGCGATCTGAAGACATTCTAGGGCATTTTCTACTATTTTTTACATTCTAACATTAAACAATTAATCAAAAGAATCTGCATATTAAATCGATAATGGAAATAATTGAGCTACAGATAAACTTCTGACCAATTTAACAAAATATAGGAAAGAAAAAAAAAAAAAAAAATGATGTCAAAACCAACCTATTTCTGATCTCTAAAATTAGTAAACAGCTAAAAAACTATAAATGGACAGAATAAGAAAGAGGACACCATTAAAAAAAGGAAATGTGGTCTAATTATCTGATGAGTAAAGCAGAAAGAATACATACTTTACTAATAAGCCATGTTCTATGTTAGATACGATGAAGACGAAGAATGAACAAAGAAGCCAAACAGTGTTTCATTATCAGGAGGACCATTTCCCATGGCCTTAATAAATACAGCCCCGTGGTTCAATGTGCGTGTGTGCTTGAGAGAGAGAGGCAATGTACAGTAGCTCTAAAGCCTGATCTCTCCCTGTCTTCACTGTCCCATAGCTGGAGGGGAGCTGTCTGAACAATAGATGGGGGTGGAAATAGTAGTGTGTGTGTGTCTGCTCTGGGGGATGGAGAGGTTGCCTAGCCTCTGTATTCGTTGTTGCAAAAAACTGAATGTCTTGGAGCTTCAGTTTGGTTTAAGAAGGTAGCGATGGAACCTTTTTTCAACTGCAAAAGTATTTGCTGCAACACACACACACACACAAATGATTCCAAATGTAGGATGCTGATTTTAAAACAGACATGCACTCTGAAAAGGGGGGCCATGAGAACTCAGATCCTTCCAGTTAAAGAGCTGACTCACACTGGCCTTTGCATTTTGTTTCCAAATTGTCTTGATCTAGCTGAGATCGTTCACAGCTGCCGTTATAGTGAGTGTCCATTCGTCGTCGATGCTCCGGGATTTGGCTTCCCTGACCAATGCGAACAGAAAGCTAGATAGCCACACAGCCAGAGGGGATGATTGCGGCTACTTGTTACCATTTCCCAGCCCATCGTTGACAAAGCTTCAACCACGGGCTAGGAAATGCAAATATATAGGCTAAGTGTTATAGGCTGAATCTACTGCCAATGGACTTGTGTGGCATATTTAAATGACCAACATAAGTGTCATATGCATTTGGCTTAATTGGTCAAACGAGCAATGAAAAGATTTTCAAGAACTTAACTCAAGGTCCACTTACTAGCTTTATCCGGAGCTAGCTTTCAACAAATGTCAGTGATGAAAACAGTCAGATGGGATTGAAAGTTCTGCAAAAATCCTGCCAAATTAAGATTTGTTGCCCTGTGAGAACTTTGTAGGTAAGATTAGGAAATTCAGTCACATTCCTACATAGCTACAGAGCTACATTCACAAGAAATAACTGAAAAAAGGCCAGACAATGGCGACATGCGAGGATGAGATTGGTGTAGTCGACTTACAGAAATAACAACTGTAAAAGCAACATATTTCTTCAATCATTCTGAAAAATGTGAGCAAATGCTCCCACAGCTTCCATGTCAAATGAAAATGGAAAAAGTTAACCACTCATTACCAATTGGTTAGGGCAAAACAACATCCCCAACAGAAACCAGCTAAGGTTGGCTTAGCCAAGGTTTAGTCAGGCTGGATGAATGTGAAACAAAATATATGACCATATCCATCCATATATCTTGGCTCTAATGAGTTTTCACCCACATTCAAAGCACAACAAATACCTTGCGCAGTCGAAAAAGACTAAGTCTACTCGCATTTTGCCAGTCGAATCACTTCATTTTGCTTTTTTAGCTGACAGATAATAGAAAACACCTGCTATGAAATCACTGATGTGGTGTTGCCAGAAGTACAACAAGCTTAAAACAACCCACACAGCAGTACCGCAGCAGTCTCCTGCAGTCTGTTGATGTGCTTATTTGTTGGACCTGCAATGCAGCCGAGTTTAAGGGTGACAATGATCAATAGCTTTATCAAAATAAAACTTAAGCATCAAAGTGCATTGTGACGTTGGAAACAGAAGGTTTGACAAAACAATCCCAACCCAAGCTCCACTTCCTAGCATTTTCCAGACCTTTTCCCTTTTTGATAATTGCCTCTTATTAAGGCCCTTACTGCATTTGAACGTTAAATTAGGTTTGCAACCTTTCACAACTTTGAACCAAAGGGAAGTATTAACGGTTACTATGAGACCAGGTCATAGAGCTTAAAACAGTGTCAGTGTCGCAGGATTGGCCTGTCAGAGCACAGCACTGTGTCTAATTACAGGTCAAGATGGGACAGAGGAGGATCCACTTTAGACACTTATGTCACTGCTGACCCACTGACCTCTCAAACTACACAGTGATAAGCAGGATTTTAGTAAAGTCTCTTAACACTCGAGTAAACTCTCATCAGTACATTAAAACAGGTTGGCAAATTCATTGTAAAAACAACTACAGGCAACAACAGTCTCATATTACAGGTTGTATTGCATAACCTGGGGCCTCACTAAGGCACTGTTCAACACACTGTTGAATCAGCCAAGTCTTTACTTTCAGTTGCAAAATGAAGTGAGACTTTGGAACAGCAGACTTGTACAATACAGTTTCTTACAGATTCTTTGTATACTATTCTCCCAATTCGCCATCATGTAGATAGTTCCAAAGATTGTTGTTTGTTATCATTGAAAGATCTTATTTTCCCATTCTAAAAGGAGGTGTTAAAAGTCTTCAATATAAGTCAATAGAACTTATACACCTGCACGTACTGCTGCGTTATGTCAATAAACTCAAATCTGTTTGCAATCGTATTACTTTTTCAAGTCACAAGACCATCGGTACCATAAGAAGCTACTTCCTCACCTCATGTCATGCCACCTGACTGTTTTCCCGTCTCTGAAGGCCAGTACAGACATTTAACCAATCAAGTTCTTGTTGCTATTGTAAAAACCTAGTGTTTGTGATTGGGTGTGGTTTGGTGCATCAACAGCTCACCAGAATAATGTGGACAACAAGGTCCCACAGGAGCTACAAATTACATCACTGACACATTGTGTCTGCTAGTTGAGACACGCTAATAATCAAGCTCTGTCTGTGCTCATAGATCTGTGCCATCCAGAAACAAACATACTATCTGTATTCACTTGTCAGTGCTCGGTCCTGCCTCCATCAGCCTTAAGGATTTAGTATGTTTTAAGGATGTCCCGATCAAGTTTTATGGACCTGATCAGAGTAATTTAATATGCAGTATCCATCAAATATGCAGTGAAATTCTTGCACAGAGGCTGTTGTAAAGCTCTCTTTTTTTCATAATCCACAAAACTAACCAGAGTTTAATCAACTCTTTTAACACAATCTAAAAAAATAAGGAAACCTAAGATTAAATGATGTAGTATTTACTGCAGGGTTGTTGCACTGAATTGCAAAACACTTTGATATGTTCCAGATATTTTGTCCACCTCCTGTGTTTTTCCATGTTTTGTCACACTTACCCAAGAAATACCTTCAGAAATAAGAGGATATCGGGTTTCTGAACGCATAACCTGCTTTAGGGTTGAAACTGAGTTCTGAGGAGCATGATGAAGGCATTAAGAATCTGTATTTTTCCATGAAAGACAAAAGTAAAACGAGAAAGAAAAAGTAAAAGTAAAAAAAGAGTGAATGATTTATGTTACATGTGAGCAGCTGATGAAGATGCGACAGGAATTGAAAAAAGACCATGTACATTTCCCGCTTTTCACTCTCAACCCTGGTGTGCAAAGAGGAATAAAGGGAAGAAAAAGACAACATGTCCTGAACACCCGAAACCACACTGCTTAAAGCTGATTAAGTAGAATGTGTTCACACTTTCTAGAACTCACTTTCTTCTATGATTTACCTGATATACATTTGAACATTTTCTGATTAGTGTGTTTTTCCGAGTAAATAAATGATACCTCCACCTTATCTCACAAGCTGTGTGGTGTTGATTTAGTACAAACAATGCCAATTTCAAAAGCAGCAAGCTTGAAAATGTATTCTATGTCACTCAGCCAGGAAACACACACTCACACTCTCACTCAGCCCTCAGCGTAACACTGAAATAAAAGAAAAGAGGGATCCTGGGCCTCCCTGTGTGTTTGTGTGTTCACAAAATGAAACTCTACTCATATCACATTTTGAAAAAGGGAGGTGAGGTTCGTAAAAAAAAAAAAAAAAAAAGAAAAGAAATGGTACAGAGGGAGGGGTGGGGTGAATGAGTAACAGGCAGATAATACCAGCAGGAGGGCATGGACAAAGGAGCTGAAGAGCAGCCAGAAAGAGGATAAAAAAAAACAAAGAGGTCGATCATGAGGATGCAGAGACAAAAAAACCCTGAGAGGAGTGACTCAACAAAAAGAAAAGCTCTCCACTGGTGTTAATCCACGAGGCTGAAGGGGGTTGCTGGGAAGGACACGTCTCTGCAAACCTAGAAATAACTGAGTCACAGGGAGAGCACTATGGGTGGGCCTGAAATACTGCCTTTTACAAAGCCTGTTCAACGCTTTCTGTTAATAATATGCAACATTTTTACATTCAAATTGTATTTTACATGTCAAATATATATATATATATATACCAGCCAGTACAACACTTGCCACCAGCAATCCACAGCCATAGTCAACAATGTAATATTTATATTTGGCTGGAAATTAAAGGGTACATTTCTAAACAATAAAAGGCATCGCTGCTCAATTCAATACACATTACAGCTATAGTCTTACTTGATTGTATGACAAGCAGTTTATGGTGGCTAACGTTAATATTGAAAAAGATCTCTCACTCTTCACCTGCTATACGCTGCACTGTGTTCACCAGCTAGTTGCAGCTCTATCTGAAAGACACTGAAAAATGAGAGGACCTACAAAGTCCATAATAATTCTCTGTGGGTTTGTTGCTATGCGCGATCACCTTAACATTATACAGTCATTTGATCCATTGTTAATACAAACATATTGATAGGTGCAGCTATCTTTAATGGAAGATTTAAAAAGTTATTAAAAAATCCTGATTGTTCCCCTACATACAAAATAATCATTAAGCTATAAAAACGAAAAAACATGCTTACTTTGTTTAAAATAAGAATACATTTTATTTACCAGCAACACCTTACAATTAACCCTGACGCTGTTTGGGTATATTTCACAATGTTGCTAATGACAACACAACTCTGTGTCTGCTGTAAGGATGTGGTGGTGTCGTTTCCTGTTACAGTGTTAGTAACAGCGAGTTCAGGAGCAGAACTGTAGACAGAAGCTGAACACCACAGCTCTGTTAGTGCGTGTGTGTGGGTGAGACAGCTATATGACTGGTCGGAGTGTGAGAATGGAGAGAACCTCTATGTTCTGTAGTGATGGAGATGCAACTGGTGCTGGATACTAAGAGCGAGTTAGAATTCAAATCAGGGCAAGCTATTTGGATGATCACTCAGTCCAGGGTAGCCGTCACTCTGTATATTATCACTATGTAATTCTTACATTCTTGGGTGGCAGATTTTCCACTCTGATCAAAAAAATATTTCCCTTACATGGCTGGACATCTGGCCAGTCTTCAAGCCACAAACTATTCAACACCTTAAGATCTATGCTGGTTGACATAGAACCTAGCCTAGCTTACAACAAAGACTGGAAGCAGGCTAGCTCTGTTAAACAACCTATATTTAATAGAACAGCGGTTTCATTTACATTGTGTATGACTTGTGAAATACGCAAATGTAATTTTTTTAACGCCACATTAAATGCACAAATAAAAAAAAACGTGGTTTTGGAAGAAGTTTATTTTTTTGTTCTTTGCCATTTCTTGACAGACAACTGCTGGGTGCAGTGACTGTGTGCACATGCTGTTGTGACTAAGCAAAGCCCAGGTGAATCAGCTAGATAACAAGACACAACATGTAAATAAGATTGTTTTAGGTTTGTCGAAAAGCAACTCTTTCAGTTTTTGGTGGAGCTACACTGGCAGATTTCCCCACCCCTTCCCCACATCTTTGTGGTTTCAATGGCAAACATGCTCATTATCCAAAATGCTGGGGTGTTCTTTTAATGCTTTAATCGTCCAGCTGTTATGTACGTTATGATTATTGTATTATTGCAGACACCTCTTGTTTTCTCCGTACTCTGAATGTAGAGAAGGAGCCTTAAACACAGTCTAAAGATAGAACAAGGAGGGATGTTTTTACTTCTCACAGCAGGTCAAGTGGGTAAAGATGGTGGTGTTCAACACTTCATGAGAGATTCATTTCCAGTCTACAACAGATGATAGGGAGTAACTCTCCTTTTCTGATTTATTGTACTTGCAAATTAAGTTAGACCTTATTCACTTGCCCTCCCCTCAGTCTGTCTCCTTCCTCCTACACCAACTCCTCTCCCCTTCCATCCCTTAATTATTTCTGCTTCCTCCTCTCTCTTCTTTCCCTCCTACAGACTGTAGGGTTAGCTATGGCTCTTGTATGCAAAGCTCAGTGTGTGCATGCAAAATGGAAATACACTAAAAACACACTCAGAACTCCTGACAACACCTAACAAGTGCACAGAAAACAAGACTTGCCTGGACAGAAAATGCAAATTACAAGAATAACTAGTCATGCAAGTGGTGCAATGGGCCCAAAATAGAATGGAATGAGTTTAAATATAACTGTAAGCTAACAGCAAGTAACATATCGCCCTTTTTTTATATTATAGCTTTTCAATTTTCAGAATGCACACAGGGATATTGTTTGTAGTTGAAACTTGTTACAGATCGAAAAGCGACAAACAGGCAAACAGATGAAGCAGATGGGAGAAGTGCAAAAGTGTTCACATCGTCATGGCAACAGCATGCACACTGCAGTAGTGTCAAAATCAGTTACACCACAGAAAAGAAAATACAGTAAGTATTAATGCAATTGCAGCATGGTCCATCAAACTTGGAGGCTGGTACTCAACATCATTAGAGTAGGTATAAACCTTGAGATGACTTAGTTTAGGTACAACATTGAAATGGTTACAGTTAGGTTATAGTTATAGATTCTTACGCTAACCTTCATATCCTTGCTAATCCCACTTATCTCTGAGGGACACTGGGATCCATATGATGTTGATTATATTGGATAGAATTATTGGAGTATTATGACATTCTGAATACAGAGTAAATGCATTTACATTACTTTCTTTGCTTAAACACATTATGACGAAAGGTACATTTATAAAAAGTTTGAACACGATAAAAAAATATCATCAATTACATCATGACATGGTCAGCTATTGAGTTTAGGGTCCACACTTGCAAAAGCTTTGTCCCCTTTTGGTTTGAGGGACACTGATAAGCTCAGACAATGAAGGATAGTTTGGTTTTAATAGCTCAGCAATTTATGTGGCTTTTCCATGTAATGACTTAAAAAGGTAGGGCTGGGGGATATGGCCAAAATCTTCAATCATGATATAGGTCATTTCATATCTCGATAACGATATAGCATGTTTTCTGATAAATGGTTTATTTTCTAAACATTTATTATTTATCCCAGTCTAAACCAAATAAATATAATTTCTGAATCAGAGTTGTCATTAAAGAGTGAGATAAAGTTCAACTTAAAAGGGGTTTAAGTCTTGGCTGGCACACTCCAGTACAGTCAGAGACTTGTCCAAAACCACTCCAGCGTCGTCTTAGCTGCATGGTCATTGTTGTGCTGAAAGGTGAACCGTCACCCAGTCTCTCTGTCTCCGCTGCCGAGAAGCCCACTCATAGCATTTTTTTTTGCCACTACCATGCACTGTAGAGATGGTATTAGCAAGGTGAAGAGCAGTGGCTGGTGTTTGACAGAAACAGTGCCGGAAGTTCTGCTGAGAGTATAATTTTGGTCTCATCAGGCCAGAGGATCTATTTCCTTATGTTCTCAGAGTCCTTTAAATGCTGTTAGACCAGGGGTGCCCACACTTTTTCAGCTTGGGAGCTACTTTTAAAATGGCCAAGTCAAAATGATCAACCTACATTAAAAATGCTAAACATATATTTATTTATATTGTGGCGAGCGCCACGGGAAGCGAATGGATAGAGAACACCAACGAGTCAGAGACGGGAGTACGTTTTATGTTGTCCTGTGCCACATACACCGCAAGACCCCAAGTACAACTTTTATTACCAGGAAACTACCACCCGTTAACCACAACACACCGGGGGTCCCCCACTCCGGGACATAACTCTCACCCATGGTGGCAAAACACACAAAACATGAACACGCATAATTAAACAACACCACTCACAGACAAATCTGCGCACACATCAACAACAACAGAACATCACAAATCGTCCAAATAACCCCAAAACCCGAACATCCCCACAAACCCCCATAATCCCTCAGGCCTCTATTTTACCCGCGTGGCTATATGTATACCTTATGTTGGTGTACCTTGCATAACTGCATGAACCCGTATGGCACAATACAACTCAGTACATTTTTGGTCATTAACTTACTCTGATGACTTGCACTGAATGGAATCAGCCAGGGTTGCATAGTCCGGGCAGTAGCTGCTGGTAGCCATCCTCAAGCAGACTTCCAAATGATCATCAGTCATGGTGGAACGGTATTTTGACTTAATAATCTTCATGTGGGAAAAGGCTGACTCACATAAATAAGTGGAGCCGAATAATGCAGTCAAGAAGGTCGCGCATTTCCTCATGTTTGGGTACTTTTCCTCTGTGAGTAAGTTCCAGAACTGTCCATGAGCCCTGGCCTTCAGCTGAATGTCAGCTTGTAGGGTCAACATCTCATCCTCCACTCCAGACGAGTTCAGGTGAAACAGCGTTGCAATTTTTGATGCGAGTGAATCAACCTCAACATCTTCCCGAAATGGGTAGCACATAAATGTAGCGACTGGCTCGAGTAAAGCAAAGTCTTGAAAGCGTTTGTGAAACTCTGACAATTGTCCCAATCTGCTCTGTGTAACGTGCACTGTCAAGTTGCGCACAAGCCTTCCTTTGCGTCTCCAGCTCTGAAGCAAGGTTTTGGAAGTTCCCCAAATCATGGCGCTGCAGCTTTGAGGACAAATGTTGCAATTTTCGTTTGAAAGCATTAACTGAGCTAATCATATTGACCACGGTTTTGTCTTTTCCTTGCAGCTCTAAATTAAGGTCATTCAACATGTTGGTCAGATCGGTTAAAAATGCCAAGTCTAGCAGCCACTGATCGTCATTTAGTTGGTTGTATTCTGCATGTTTAGTGACAAGGAGAAACTCTTTTATCTCCGGACAGAGCTCTCAAAATCTCTCCCCCTACTAAGCCATCTCACATCAGTGTGTAGCAACAACTCAGAATGGTCGCAGTCAGCCTTCTCCAGATGCGAACGGAACAGTCGAGATCTGGCTTGAATAGAACAGGCGATCTTCATTGCCACATCCATTATCTCTTTCATGTTAAGCATTTTTGCGCATAATGCTTGTTGGTGTATTATGCAGTGATAATTGAGGAAGTCTGGGAAAGCATCGTCCTCCCTGCACTTGGCAATAAATCCATTCGAGCGGCCAACCATTGCGGGCGCACCGTCCGTAGTGATTGACATCAATTTGCACAGAGGGAGCTGGGTCTTCTCGATGAAGTTTTTGAAAGACTGAAAAATGTCATCTCCCCGCGTGTGTTCTTTCATGGGTAGTATTGTTAACATCTCCTCTTTTGCAGTCATATCTGTAAACACCATCCGAATAAAAATGCACAACTGAGCTGTATCACTTACGTCTGTAGACTCGTCCAATTGCAGTGAGAAACAATCGCAGTCCGCGATGTCCTTCTGAAGCTGCTGTGGCAAATCCTCGGCCATGACTTCACAGCGCCGTGTAACTATACTTCTTGATAGTTGGAGAGCTTTGAAGATAATATTTCCGGTTTGTTTTTAAAGTCCCGAAACAACGAGTCAGCTGCTTCAACAAATGCCTCTTTTATCATCTCTCCATCTTGGAAGGACTTCTTGTGCTTAATGATGGCGTGACTCACCCTGAACGATGCTTCGGTGGCTGCCTTCGCTTTTGAAGTCACCTTTGTGAAAAGTGCATGCTGTCCGGACAACCGGGACTTCAGTTCCTTCACCTTTCTCTTTCTCAGCTCGCTTTTTGGAGGGAAGTCAGTGTCGTACGTTCTGTGAACTGTCTGAAAGTGCCGCTCCACATTTCCCTTCTTCGAAATAGCGATCGTAGAGTTGCAGATCAGACAAACGCACTTTGAATATGACATGGTGAAAAAAAGGTCCTCCTCCCATTCTGGATGGAAGTTGTAAGTTTTTGGTTTCTTACTTGGTCCAGCTTCCCCACTCATTTTTATACCCTTTCTTTAGCAGAATTGTATAAATTGGAAGGCTAACTAGCTAATCAGCTTGCGGTGATTTGCAGCTGGCGGGGTTGACCACGCATGCGTGGTGAACCGCGTGTTAGAAAAGATCTCAGACTGGCTGACCTGTACGTAAATCAAGTGGCAAATGCCATAGTGAGGATGGATGATAGGCTAACTTTTAATTACATTTTTTTTTTTTTTTCAGTGCCATGCGATCTACCCACACTACCTTTGCGATCGACCGGTCGATCGCGATCGACGTACTGGGCACCCCTGTCTTTGACAAACTCTAGGCTGGATGTCATATGCCTTTTACTCAAGAGTGGCTTCCGTCTAGTCAAAGGCAGTAACCAAATCAAGTTAGTAAATGAATGCAACAACCTCCACACTAACAATCTTCAAGCATTTTGTAATGTAAAAGAGCTACATTTGTCTAGTCAATACTATTACTACTAGTACTACAAGTACTAGTACTACACCAATCGAAGAGCAAGCTCATCCGACAACTTCCACACACTCAATGTAGGACAATGAACATGCATTCAACTCTCATTTGACCCATTTTAGCCCGTGTACTGTCATGGGTTAATCCCTGGTCATCACAGTTCCCACAATTCTGTTCCACAGTTATACTACACTTTGTATAAATCCATCATACAAGTCTTTCAGTTCATTACAACTAGTCTCTGGACTTATTTATTTTGTATCCTTATGAAAAGTTACAGCAAAATCATTCTCTCTAGATTATATCCTCTGAGACTGAGAAGAGCAGATCTTATTAACTAAAATAGAGCATCTTTGACAACTCTATAGTAAGTATATATGTAAACACAAACCTTGCCTTTCAACCCCTCCTAGGCCCCATGCCTTCTCTATCGTGTACCGACATCCTCAGTGAATCGGCCATCTGGACACCAAACACTGAGGGAGTTAATGGATCTGCTGGGTTACATAAGACAAGCAGGGCCTCGGCTTTCATTATTCACCCGGCAGTCTGCTCCACACCATAAGATTATTTGCACACACACTTATAGTGTTACATTGTGTTGCGGGACAAACACAGAGCCAGGAGGAATGGGACTGAGACCCATTAACTAATGGCTGCCTGCTGAGCCCGGAGGAGACTGTAGCTACAACAGATAAAGGAAATAAAGAAAATAGAGACCCTTGCGTGCAACCATCATGTCTTGGTATCAAATCCAGCCTGGGATATTTGGGATAAGTCAACTGTCCCTCAGCAGCTCTATCATCTTGTCTGTCTGAACTGCCAAAAGTTTAAAACAAGTGTTTTTCTGGGCTGGGTTCTCTGTGGTAGCTTTACGGATGCCAGTTACATTATTCTTGATAGATGTGATGTCAATGTAGAGAGATCAAACAGGAAGTGACAGGAGGATGGTGAAACAAAGGACACACTCCCTTACTTACTTTCAAAAGACTGCTCAACATGCAGTTAAAACAGTTAACAATATTTATAGTTTTATTATTGAAAAGAACCAAACCAACAATGAATGTATCCCGCTAACAAGTATTGTGTGTATCATTACTATGAACACACGCACACACACACACACATTGAGTCAATCCTACATACGTCATCCTGCTGCCAGACACACTCACTAGAGGATTAATTTGCTGCCGAAAATAGTCCCGAACAAATGCACAATTTATTTCCATTTGTATAACGAACAAATTTACAGATGTGGACCAGTTTTGTTGGTTATGTGGTCTTGGCCTTGCATGTCAAAGTTGTTACCTTGTTAGTATCAGAGATAGAAGAGAAGCTGGCACATACCACAACAGTGAGAGACGAGATTACAAATGTAACTATAGTTCTATGAATACTGGATGTGTATTCTTCTCGGCAAAACAGCAGTGTAATTATCCTGCTTTTATCATCAGTCCTATTTATATGTTATGCTGTGAAAGCATATTCAAAATTCAGCTACTTTTTATGAAAAAAACGGCAAGTAACTGGTCCCAACCAGTTAATGTTTTGTCACTTTTTTATGATAGTAAGTAAACCTAATATCAAAATGACATCTGAAAAATCACTATGGGCTTTGGGTAATTGTGATGGGCATTTTTCACAATTTACTAACATTTTGAATTGGTTGAATAATGAAAATAACTGGTAGTTGCAGCCCTACTTTTAATGAGGTTGTTTTTTTATTTACACCTGGAGAGCTGGAACAGGCTGCAGCTCTCCTAAACCGGGTGAGAAAATGGATTAAAATATAATTGAATGGGTGTTGAGTTAGCCCATGTGTGGACCATGACATAATGGATAAGAACAGTAGTAGATTCCAAGGCCAGACCAGTTGGAAAACGCTGCTTTAAAACTTAGAGCAGTTAAATAAAGAACAATAAACAACTATCAATGTTGAAAAAGGTTACTTTCCCATTTAGAAGTCAGCTTATAAATGCAATCTCACTCTCAAGTGTCAGATATGATGCAATTTAAGCAAGTTCCCACCAGTACATGAAATACATTTAATTTATAAAGCCCTCAACGAGCTGATAAATAGTTAGGGAGACCTTCACACCTTAAACTAACTAAATGCTGCGGACATCCAGATGCCTGACAACATGCTATCTACCTTATGACTTAGGCAAGAACGAATGCTATGGCAACCGTGGAGTAGTTCTGGGCCATGCACCTTCTTCCACACATACTGTATACACACATCCAGACCACGCTATGTATGGCACAGTATATGTTTGTTGGCAGACTGCTAGTGTTGTCCTACAGCCTCCCTTCCCTTCCCTGTCTGCGTCTCGGCCTTTTCTCTGGTTACCTCCCATGGGACTGAGGAGGGATTCCCCATCCCCACCAGCTGCTGTGCTCTGAGAGAGAAAACACACCAACAGCTCTCACACACACACACACACACACACACACACACACACACACACACACA
>CALSCE010010667.1:1087068-1100911 GCA_943593645.1 Bovichtus variegatus | reverse complement strand
CCCCCCCCCCCCCCCCCCGTGTGTTCAAACATGTTTAAAAGTGCTGTTTTTAATAAAGCTCTTATTGGGCATTTGCAGTTTGTTCTTTCAGTTCTTACAATTTCATAGGCTTGTTTCTGTTTATAATTGTTACACTGTAGGTATTTGCTTGGCTTCTCCAGTGTGGATGGTGTACATGTGTTTGGCTTTAGTGGTCTTAATCTTCCCAGGTTGAAAGAATCCACCTTGATCAACAAAAACCAAAGGGCAACCACAGACTGCAAGTGGAAAGGGTCATGGCATGTTTGGAACCATCTTAAATTTGCAAACCATTAGTTTCTGCCTTGTGTGGTTGCATGAATTGCAAAGCATGTTTTACATCACTTAACCACTGGACTGACATGAACTGGGGAAACTGGTCATATGTGGATTCCTAAATAAAGACTGGACTGGCACAGTCTGAATGTTTTGCATATTGTTGTGTATTGCATGCAGGCAGTTTGACTGCATTCCTGGTTTGATAAGAGTTCAAAAATGTGTAGTATGAAGTGTATACAGGTACATTTAAAGTCTAATAAGTGACTGCACTCAACTATTAAAAGATATTTAGTAAAATGGACTGTACGAATGAAGGGCATAAAAGATGGGTTTCGTAATAGACATTTTCTATGGGTTGTATTAAATCTGAGTTAAGTGCTTAAATGGGAAATTAGCTGACATTAAACTTAAATATTTGGTTAGGTTAACAATTTTCAAAAACATTTTTTAACCTCAAAGAAACTCATCTTAAGCCTCCATAGGTTTACACCGGAAATGTTACAGAGTAAAATCAACTTCTTCAGCCATCCTTTGACCATAACGTCGGACCACCACTAGATGACACTATAACACCACTACATCTCTACTGTATTCAGTCCCTACCATACCATTGCCTCAGTTATTGTGATATATAGACCCATATAACTAGAAGTCAGAGGCCATGTATTTATCAAGCATCAGACTCTTATGAGAATGAACGGCATCAGTAGTTAGGACACTAAGAAGCTTTAAAAGAAAGAATGTGGATTCAACAAATTATTACCAACATCCAAAAATGTGCATAAATCTCACTCACATTCATCCCATACTGTAGAGGGATGGAGATCTGTGGTGTGTCCAGGGAGATTTGTGGGAACAAAACCATGTCCAAGTTATTGACCTTGATGACTTTGAGTTGGGTTTTCTGGAAAACAGGACACAAATAGACCGTGACTCATCCTTTTGGTCAATTTAAAGCTGCAATAACCAACGTAGCACTTAAGCAACATATAGTGAAAGCAAGGGATGATTTTTTTAATAGGATTTCATCACCCATACATCTTTTGTGATGTAGTCAGTAGTCCGTAACGGTAAAATAGATAAGAGACTGTCTTGTTGTGTCCCCATTTTTTGGGGGCTTTATTGGACATACACAATATAAAACTAGTACAACAAAACATTAAATGAAAAAAAGACAACTTTTTAAAAAATGAATAAAAATTGAAAAACTAGAATACCAGATTTTATTTTAAAAGTTAAATTTAATTTATTTTAATTCCCAGGTTGTAATGTGCCAAAGGGTAAGGATTTTGACAGGGTATGGTTTTCTGTGGCACTGTAGGTCCACATAAACCCCAGACACAAAAAATGAGGTTTTAAGGTCTATATCAAGATTTAGATTTTTTTTTTTCTTCCTCTCTTTCAAAATAGATACTAAATGTTTCCAAAAATAAATATGGAAAGCTAAATTTAAACTTTTGGGGCTTCAAATCAATCTCACATTATGAGTTTGGAGCTGTTCTGGAGCTTTCTTTTGTATCACATGATCATGAATGACAAATCAACTTTCGAGCCAACAGAATTTTTATTTTTTATTTAAACAGCTACATTTTTATGGCAACTTCTCAAAATCCATTCTCTTGATGAAGACCATTTGATATGAAATTGGTCGTCTCATCTCGCTCTCAGAAAGGAAGCGTATTTTCCAAATTGTTGAACTATTCTTTTAACATTCTGGCTGTTAGGAGTTCTCTTCCATTTATTTTTTACTTAAATCATGGACAGCTAATGTCGTGCTGTGGGCAAGAAGAACAGAAAACTTCAAAACCTTTTTATCAAGACCAATAGGAAGGACATTGCAAATTCCTTGTTAACTTTGCAAAGTCGAATTGTTTTCTTTTCACCCTTTGTGTTAGTGAAATCAGATGTGGCATTTAAAAATAATTAAGAAAACCTTCCAGTGTGACAGAGACTTGGCTTGCACGCAGCACTGGAGCTGATCTTGCTGGCTTGTCCAAATTAATCAAACATGCAGGAGAGGCTGAGGTCCTTAACTGGACAAATAAGTCCAAACACAACCTGGGTGAACTCATCATTGTGCCCCATTTATGTGGAAATAATGAGGAATAATTAGTAAACTGATCCCATATGTGACAGCCCCAAAACTCACAACGGTCAAAATTGGTTGTACTTAATCAAAGGAAAGGGTCAGCTCAGTCTACTTGTCAGTTTTCTTGGACTGATGCAAACAGACTCTTTTCATTTAATCAAGAAGTAGTATAAGTTCTTTGATGATCTTGTTCAGGGTTCCATGGGGCTAGGGCCCTTTCCAATCCCAACATGCATTGGATGAAACAATAGATTGTTTTTTTCTCTATATGAGACCAAGCAGGCCTTCTTTTCAAAGTCTAAAGGAATAGTTTACCATTTCGTGAAATTAGCTTATTCACGTTCTTTCTAGGAGATAAGGATATTAATATCAATCTCAATATCAATCTGAAGCAGGGGGGAAAAGCTAGCCTGGCTCTGTCCAGGGTGAAAAAACAAACACCTACCAACCCCTCAAAAGCTAACTTATTAACATGTTGTATTGTATTTGTTTTCTCTGTACACAATCTGCACAGGTATGGCAGTATCAAATCTGGCAACCTAGCTGATGATAAAACTCAGTAGTGCTGCAGCAAGTCACTGTTCTTGTTGTTTTTTAAGAAATAGTTTAAGCATGACATTTCCTCTAGAACGATAATACCATAATAATGCTAGAACATTAGCAATGTCAGTCAGTCAGTCCACTGCTTTGGTCCAGACTGAAATATCTTATAAATATATATTGAAATAACTATTTGATGGATTGCCACAAACATTTTTGTACACAAGGTCCACAGAGGATAAATCCTACTGACTATGGTGATTCTCTGACTTTCCTCTTGCGCCATGATTTGTGATTTTCATTAACAACAACAACTTTTGGATGGATTGCCATGAAATTTGGCAGAGACATTCATGTTTCCCTCAGGACGAATTGTAATAACTTTGGTGATCATCGGACTTTTTATCCATCGGCAATCAGGTCAAAACTGATTTTTAACATCTTTTTGTGGCATTTAAATTTTTACTTGTAACAACTCGTCTAACAAAGCACTCCTCAAAATTACAATTTGTAAACTAAAAAACTAATGACATCAGCCTCAGTTGTGTACTTTGTGTTTAGCAAGCTAATTGACCTTTCTCACAGCAGACATTTCTTGCGACAGTGGGAAAACGACAGGTGTTACTAATAACACTAACGATGGCGCCGTTCTACTCAAGCGTGCACTATATCAGGACCCTGTCATCAATCAATGCAAATCAAAGCAGCTAAATGGAATTCAGCCATCATTAACTGTATTATTTACACATTTGTTGTTCCTACTGTGGCAAGTCAAAATGTCTTCTGTGGGAAAAAAACCTATTAGCAGATGTTCACATGCTAACACGCTAAACTAATTGTCTAACATTATACCTGCTTAATATCAGAATGTTAGCATTGTCATTGTGAGGATATTAGCAAGCTGGCGTTGGCATTTAGCTTAAAGCATGTTTGTAGACTCTTAGCTCATTACATTTCTGTTTGATGGTGGATTAAACAAATGAGATACAACATGTTAATTCGTGACCTTTTGAGATGTTGAGCCATATTTTTTAGTTTGGACAGAGCTAGGCTAGCTGTTTCCAACTGCCTTCAGTCTTCATGCTAAGCTAGGTCTTATTATTTCCCCCACATCTCTGTTGAGGATTTGCAATCCAACACAGTTCACAGTTGAGTTTCTAAAGAAAAGAAAAAGTTGAAATTTCAAAGATTAAGGATTTTTTTTTTTTTAGCTCGTGTAACTTTTGGATTCATGCATACTACAAATTTGCACCAGTTTACTTCACCATAACTGTTGTGGACTAATTATCAAGTGTCTGTATCTGGACTAAAACAGATCAAAAGCATCTTCAAAAGTCAAAATGGGTGTAATGAACTGTAAAATGTAATCGGTTTGTGTCTGCTCGGCTATAGACAATTTGTTTTGTAGGCCAGGTGTAAACCCGGGTGCTAATGAGGCTTTCCCCACACGCAACCATTGAGTCAATTAAGAGTAGACTGAGTGGGGGAGAGTGAAGGAAGTGAAACAGCGGCGTTCACCTACCTACCTTCAGGCTGGACATGTCTCTGGTGCTCTCTGGAATCCATTAGCACATCTGGCCTCACTGGTTGGATTTAGCATTTATTTGGTTTACAGAGCTCATAACAGCTTGTCGTCACAAGTTAGATGAAGAATTTACAGTCTGTGAAGAAGACCGCTGCTCACCTCTTGTCTCTAGAAATACTTTCTTATGGCGGTTTCTGATTTCCATACTTTATACTATAAAGTACATAGTGTACTAATGTTTACAGCCAATGACATTACTGGTATTACATTACAGGTATGTAAGAAATAAATGTACTATATTCTACTGCATGTACAGGAAATGATGCAAGATGTGTGTTGATGGATGCCACTAAAATCTTGACAGTTTTTCAGTGCACTTTGGCACTATTAGTGGCGTTACAGGTGCACTCACTGTTTCGTTCACTTTTCACCTCAATAAAAAGGTTTTGATAATCAAGATAACATGTCCAGTTGTTTCCAACCTGTCTGATTGTCTGACTGCTGTATTATTTGCCTCTTAGGAGATGTTTCCATGTTTGCAGATCTCTGTAATTACTTTGGTGAGAGCAAATGTTACACATAAATGATGGCCAAAATGACAGAAATAAGAACATTTGAATCAATATCAATTGGATGCATTTTACAGTGTTTCCTGACTGTAGACGTGAACTATACATTAGTATGAGTCCATTCCATGAAGTACTATCTACATGCTGGTCATTGAAAAACATCTCAGTGATTTCCTGTAGCCTCTCATAAGATGCTTGATGAGCAGCTTCTCTGTTTTTGGCCTCAGCACACAAAAAGATCCCAGCATGAAATATTTGGCACAGAGCGACTGTAAAAGCTTGTCAACGCAGCACCGAGCACAGTACAAAGTAGATATAATTCTGGGTTTGATAACACAGTTAGAGAGAAAATGAGGCGGCTGCAGGGAGGGCTGGGAATTTAAGTGGTTTTTTTCCCTTCTTCCTTGTTCAAGTTCACACTCGGGTCCATCTGGTGGCAGGTGGTTCAGAGCAGCTGAATAGGCAGCGGTCCAGACTCTCCTCCTCGCCCATCACACATGGCTAACTTATCAGAACAGACACAATGAAAGCAGCAACGACACTCACCGCGCCTGTAATCTCTGTCAGGGATGAGACTTTGATTCACAGATGCTTTCAGCACATTTGTCGACAATTTCTTTTCCTCCATTTTCCCCTCCTTTCCTGTTGGGTGCTGTGGTGGCTTGGCATTGTCTGTTGGTGTGTGTGTATGTGTGTGTGTGTGAGTGTGTGTGAGTGTGTGTGCGCTCACACAGACGGGGTGGGCTGGCAGGGGTCACGGTTCGCCGGCCCGCCTAGATCCATCAAGAGGAACAAAGCAGGGGGAGAAGGAGCAGTGCCAAGCCCCCCGAAATCAAAGACCAGGTTTGGGATTGGGATTCGCTCCAAAAGGCTGGACCCATTTTGGTAGTGCAGGGGGTCTCAGGGAGCTGGGGGGAAGGGGGAGGAGAGGAGTTAAAAACAATAATCAAATCCACCACAGCGTCTGAGGACTGGGCCGGTTGAGAGAGCTGGCTGAAGCCTCTGCGTGCAGCATCCCTCCTCGTCCCTCCCCTTTGAAGTCTGCTTTGCTTGTGTTCTTTACATAACTTGATCTGATATTTGAAAGGCTAATTTGTATGCATTCTGTGAACGGGGCTGGAGGGAGGAAGGCAGAACCGCCTGCCACCCAGAATTCCACAGTGGAGCTGACAGGAAGGTCAACACGATTGGCCACAGGGGGAAATGGGGGACACAAGCAAGCCAAAAGCATATGATAAGTGTCTTTGAATTATTGCAGTTCTGTGCAAATTTGATGACAATGGCAAAGTGGTCAGGGGGCTGAAATCCCTTTGCAAACAGAGAGCGCATGCTTAGGTGGTCTTCATTCTGCTATCAGCTTCCCCAGCAGAAGAGACAGCACTAGGCTGCGTAGGCCAATATGAATAAACACTTCAAAGGAGCTCTGATATGGCTGATTTACATGAGCTGGACCCTCCACATTTTGTACTTTTATACCATATTTGTATGTACTTAAAGTAGGGACTGGGGTTGCTTGCAACAAGTCTTATCCTCCAGTCAGAAACATGCTATCGGGATGATACTTATACAGCACATGCTTAGGTAGACCCTCCACCAACACATTCAATGTCTGCTGCTTTATTTTTGTCATACTGTCCAGACCTTTTGTGTGAATTAATCCAACGTACTTAGTTTGAATCATTGTTTCGTTGACTTCTAAGTGACATGGTAAGCATGTGTCAAGGTCAGTGTGCCTAGATAGCACATGATGTTGTCATGGCTGATAGGTAAGTTGTTGCAACCGTCCCCAAGCTAAGCAGCCATATCAAACCGACCACACAACAGTCATTGTGGGGAACATAAAAGGATAGTTCACCCCAAATACAAATTTGGATTGCTTTTTTTTTAATACATGCAGTACACAAGCTATTGTGGGGTATATAGTCATTGGAGTTATTAATGTAATATGGAGAGGCAACTGAATAGCAACTGTAACATCGGCACATTGACTCAAGGTAGGCCTATGTTGTAATCATAAACAAACAAAACTCAATAACTGTTATTTGATAAATATTACTACATAAATAAAAACTACTATCTATAGACAAAAGGAAAAAGTTCATTTGTGAAATCTAATCAACTCAGTTGCAACATCTGACTTTTTCAATTCATTCATTCAACTTCAACTGAATTCAACTCAATTATTGGGCATAAAGCAGATGTATTCCATTTTTGAATGAAGTGAACAAGAAGTGTTTATGATGAATTAGAATGAAATAGCTCATCTTCTGGAAATAATTAGAAATACATCATCACAGCTAACTGGGAAGTCTGCACTTTATCTCTTCTTCAAGCAGCATACCAATGAAAGGCAAACAGCATAAATTGTAGACTGGGACATAGTGTACAATTTTTCATCAGATAATGTAAATTGGCATTGTATGCATCCATGGTGTTTTTACCAACACCTGTGTTTTTTCACAGGCTACACACGGTACTTCAGTACCACAGAATGAAACCTGTCTGTTAGTTACTTTGGTGCACTGTGAGGCTGTACTTGTGCTAACATGCTCACATTGACAATGTTACCATGTTTATTATCTAAATTGTTTACCATATTCACCTAACCTGATAGCATGCTAGCATGCTTATGCTGAAGCTAACGGGAAGGATAGTTGTTCAGGTATTTGGTCATAAACCAAAATATTGGATTTTACAGGATTCATCCTCTGGGCATCCCGGATATCTGTTCCAAAATTCCAAAGCCTACTATACTTCTGTATTTGGAAGAGAAAAATAAGGCGAACAGAAAAATTATTACTCACACTGTCTGTTGTAAACGCCCAACATCAAAGTTTACTTCCTGGTGTCATTTTTTATGTGTCATCAGAACTGATAGAACTGATACCAGAAACAGAAACACTAGAAGCCAAATTGCAGTAAACCATAGTTTCCTTTAATGTCTACGTTTGTACATGGTTGCTTATATTCAATACAGTAGCTAGGATGTTGCTAGCTACCACTTGCTAAGATATTGTGACAGCATCAAAAACTGTCGCATGGGTATTTCGCATGGTTGCTGAAGTTTACAAGGGGGTTGCTATAGTAGGTAGGTAGATACTAGATGTGTCAGTTTTTTAAGTGGTAGCTAGAGTGTTGCAGCAAGTGGTTGCTTAGATTTGCAAAGGTTTTTTATTTTTTATTTTGTATTTGGATGAGCTAATTCAAGACATTCAAGATATCCGTCTATAATAGAAGGAGTCTCTGTCTTGATTTTCTTGTCAACGTTCTTCTGATCAACTTCACTTGGCGGGTGTTTCGCTCAGGAACCAATGAAGTGCACATTTGGCAACACAGACAGAGCAATTTAAGAGCCTGCGTTATTTTAGAAGGCATTTTGTCAGGCTATAATTTATTAAGATTATAACTCCATCATTTAGCCCTGGAAGCTAAACCTGCTTCTGTGCAAATAATAAAAAACTTCTGTGAGCAGCCTGCCTTCAGACAGCTCAGGGAGGTGAGACGTGGAAGGAAGGAGAGACTTTTCATCAACCTTGAGCTTTAATGACTTCCTCGAGGTGCTTTTTGACTACCGTCCAGAGGCTCAGCGGGAGGGAACCCTTTCTCCTCGGTCTTGGCCTTGTGCCAGGGTGACAATCAATGTCTGTGTGTCTCTTCTGTGGGAGATTATTTCGAAGGTCTCAAACAGGATGTCCTGCTGACTGGCCTGGACTCTGAACCATACCCCCACCCCCCCCGGGCTCCATTCTTCCTTGATACTCCCCCCTCCCCTCCACCAGCTCCATTCTCTCAGGAAAATATCTCAAATTAATCCAGGAGTCTGAGCAGCCACTTTCTCTATTTCTTGTCTCCATTTGGAATGCCAGAAAAGTCATTAAAAAATCTAACTTTACTGGTTGTATCAGAGCATTTGGTATGTCATACAGAGAGGATGCCATATGAACAAATGAATACAGTGTGGATCCATTTAAAGGTGTAGATAGTTTTACTGTCATACCACAACATGACAATATGTTTCAAACTGAATTTTTCCAGTGTGCTGTCCAGATTGAATAATAAAAAATAAAAAAACAGCAATCTCGTGTTTCAAAAATGAAAACCGTGAGGTGCATTTCAAAGCTCCGTAAAAAAACTTGTAAGTAGGATCACTTTGTCAAACCAAAACAGTGAGAGTGATAGTATGAAACTTTACCCTGACGATCAATTGGATATCCGGCCATTCAGCTCCACTACTTACCAGATGGTGGTGCACCATTTTGTTATTGCCAACCAAAAGTGTAAAAATTATATTGAACCATTTCTATTTGTTCTGTTGATCGGAAAACAACCTGAAAATGCTAACATGGACAGAACAGTGTTTGAGATGTAAAACGCCACGTGTCAATTACATGATAACAGTCAATGTTAAAATGTAGCCTAATAGCAGCACAAGAAGAGAAAAGTCATAAAGTCAGCAAACTAACTCAATGTCAGTTTCATGGTAATATCTTTTATCATATCAACATTAACTCTGATAAACCCATTGTACACTACCTGCTCAGCAAAAAACAGTAGAAATAAATTTTTTTTGAGACAAGCTGGTGAGCATATAGGAGCATTTAGAAGCTGAAGGAGGTGGTGGAGAAAAAACAGAGCTTAAAGGAGATTGAGTTTTAGACTGAATATTTGACACAATAACTTCTCTAAATGAATGTTAATGTTGCTCTGTGTCCATTGGAAATAGAGAATTGTTTGCCTTAATAAGTTTATGAAGTGATAATATGTCTAATTAATCACGAAAGACACCAAATCATAGCCCAAGGCACAGCATGTAAAATGCTACACACCACGACACGAAAAATTCATTCTGAAATTTCAGAGGAATGTTGTGATAGAAAAATTGCCGTTAAGGAATATCGCTTTTGGAGTTATTTCTTGAAGGACAACAGCCAGGTGCAGTAACTGTGTGCAGCTTAATAGAGACTTGTCATCATAGTGAGGTTGCCATGTTTGGATTTATTGTGCTTGTACAGTGTTGGAAAGACATTTTTAATATACATTTTTTTTAATTTATTTTATGTTTACCTGACTGAAAAGGAACAATGGGTGAAGCTTTTATGAAAGATTAAGATTTTGATTTTGATGTCCCAGAAAGCATGTTCCAACTCCAGCTATTGCCAGAAGCATAAAAATATAGAGCAGGTATACCAGAGTTTATTTTTTATTACAGCACACATATACAGGAATTAGCTGTTCATGTTCATGGCATGTGTGGGGTTCATACTTAGCCTCTCATGCCATTAGCCTTGGCCTTATGACCTTTAAAGAGGCAATTTGGGATCAGTAAAAAATAAGGGGAGTGGGAGTGTTAAGGTTAAGGTTGTGCTGTGGATCATCCAAACACTGTAGAAAGACAAAAAAAACAAGTCGGATTTCCAACTCTGTTAAACTGTGTGGGAAATGTAAAATTATGTAAAATTGTGTAATTTTCGGGTTTTGCATGAGTTTTATTGGATTGTCATGGGATAATTGACTATATTTAACAGGCTGTGCTTTCATCTGTTGTGCAAACCATGTTTTCCTACCAACTAAATCATTAATATCAATATCTCAATCAACAATTGTGGAATATTACAGACAATCCAACAGTTACACCCATTTAAAACAGTCATCATTTAAAATGAGTTTCACATGGAAAGGGAATTTCTGTCCCTTTTGTGTGTACAGTTGAGTGCAATTCGATGAATGCGATTAATGTATTCGAGACTACAAAGACATGCACGCTATAACCCTTCTCCGCCTCCTTGATTTCTCCTTCTAGAGAAATCAAGGAGGCAGAGAAGGTTATGACAGGCTTTGAGTGTGGCCATTTGAAATAGATGTCCACACTCTTGCCTTTGTACTTGGTTAAGCTCGTCCTGGGGGTCGATGCAGTAGTAAATATCATGGGGTCAATTATAATCAAAAAGAAATGTCATTTTGATATTTGTTGTGGAAATATTCGCAGAGTGTGGCATGACTTGCGCATAAAATCCACAGGATGAAAATGGACTGGAAGAGCATAGATTTGCACGACTACTAAACATAGAAGACGACGGCTGAACACCTACCAACTCCTCCACAGAGACATTTTTAACATTTATCCTTAAGCCAGTTGGAACAGGTTGTTCCAGTGAAGGCCTGGTAAGATGTGTGACTGAGGAAAGCATGAGCGATTCTTCCTCGCCCACAATAAATGGGGAAACTGGATGACTTCCAACTTTTCTTCTATCAGACCACCCACTTAGACTGACATAAAAACATGTATGGCAGTTTTTGTCATCGAATAGAGGCGGGAGATCAACATTTTGATTCCAGAATCTAAAAATTCACTGTTAATAATCTTTTCACCCTTTACACTTTGATTCTGATGAATGTAATCAACAGTGCCTGCGAAACGGATACATATAGTTTATAGTATTTCTAGGTTTTAAGCCACAACTTGCTATACAAATATTTCATACAAGGGTTTCTCCAGAAAGGGGGAATAGTCACCACACTGCATTTCTGATTAAGCCTTCGATCAGTACCCTTCATACATACAACAGCTTAATACTACACACACCCAGGTCACTCGTTTATTTAGTTTTGACAGTTAGGGGCTCAGTTTTGGGCCAATGTGTCAGTGAATCTATGATTTTAAAGTCTCTATATTTGTCAGACTGTTGCGATAGAAGTGGACTGGAGGAGGAGGAGAAGGACGTGGGTTTCCAAATTCCCAAGTTTTTAACTGAATTTTTTAAATCCCAGCAGATGCATACAAGCTTTGTTTTTGATCCGATATATATACTGTATAGTTGTAGATCAACATATGATAAATTTGCACTCTGATGCAAAAACTGATGTTGTGAGTCCAAGTCCCTCCAAGCAGCCTTCCTGCCGTTTTATAGCAACCCTAACCATAACACACCACAGAGAACAAAAAATGTACTATATTTATTTGTGTTGCCCTTAAATAGTGGAATTGTGATACTTCCAGTCTAAAACTGAATCAAAAGCCACAAGCTTAGTTGTTTTTATTTGTAGAATAACTCCCAAGTTGCTAAACAACTCAAATGTCTTCAGGTATGGATGTGTACCAATACTATTGCAGATATTTCAGAACTGGACAGCGTTGCTAAAAATAGGTTCAATGAACAAAACAAACACAAGGAGCCAGAATACCAGACAGGTTAGAAACAAAGCCCCAGGTTAGACAAACTTATCTGAGAGATAAAATCAAGTCAAATAGGGGCTTTAACTTGAAAAAATATTTTTGAGTTTCAAAAACTGAGTTTGTGCACCACGATAAAATAATGTAGAAATCTGTGCCAAAAAAAAAACTCATCCACCAGTGACTTAATAAATCATCTGTACATCATACAGAATATTTATTGTATGTCCTCAAAATACACAATAAACCATAAGACAGAACACAGGGTAAGAAAAACCCTTTAAAAAGGTCATTTGGAAAGGTCTGTTTACCATCCTGAACTTTAGTTTATCAGACTGGCAGATAAGTGTCCTCTGTTACAAATCAAACAAAGGCATTCTCCTTGGAAAATTAATGCTGAGCTTTGATTTAACAACTCAAACATCCACAAAAATAAATAAAAGATCTTTTTTTTCTTTCTTCTTACACCCGTAACAGTACCTGTCAGCCCAAATTCCCATTTGCGTTCTCTTTTGTCAAATTTACCCAAAATATTTCACACATTCCAGAAATGCAGAACACAGAAGCCGTCTCTTTTGTCGTTTCCGTCATCACAAAGAGAGTTTGTTCTTCCTTTCCCTTTTACAGGGCTTGGTCTGTTCTACAAATCCATTTCCCTGGATGGCAAAGAGTTAATGATTTCCTTTCAATCATATTCTGTAGACAAACATTAGTAGTATCCTAAACCAGCTGGTTCTATTAACTATGCTTTTGGCATGTTCCATTGGCCCTGTAGCAGAAAATGAGCCAACACAACAAAGCTTTCTTTACGTTGCAGCCAATGAGCAGGTCGGCACATTATTCCTGGATTTGGTAAAAATTTATTTTTGATTCCATCATGAGAACTTCCACTTTAGTGATTTGTGCTCAGCTCACTCCAGCAGTCACTCAAGTCTTACTTTATACAGTGTCAAAATATGGGAATAAAAAACTGCCAAATGATGTATGAAATGTGGTTGTGTGCTCCAATCCTCACAGCTGGAAAGCCAATCTATGTGAGTTTGTGCATGGGGAATACAGATGTACGCATTAGTGTAATGAGTTTGCAAGTCGTGTTAAAAATAAATTCAATAATAGAAATACATCTTTTAACAAGAGCTTTTTTTAAGAGGAGAAAAAACTAAATGTGGTGATTTAAAGCCACCATGTTTAGGATTGTGATGTCATAATACTCCCTTTAAAAGTTTTTTTGTATAAAAAATAGAATTCTACACATAAGGCCTACAAGTAGTTGCCAAAGAATCGCTGCTTCTAGCTCAAAATCAGATGCAGCAAAGCTAGAGTAGTGCCTGCACACTGAAGGCTTTGAGATAGAGAATTACTTTGGTTTGGATTCTTACAATTTTTCTTCTGCAAGGCTGTTCTTTTATGGATTGGAATATAAATGTATCAGCGTCACCTTCACACCTGCTGTGGCAGTTTTTTGTTCCCATTATAATTAATTATTCAATATGACATTCAATTTCAATTCAAGTCAGCGACAAATCAAGTGTCCTCAGTAATGCCTGTTGTGAAGTGCTTCAACAAAGTCTCATTCTGCTGTTTTTTTTTTTGTTTGTTTTTTGCCACACACACACACACACACACACACACACACACACACACACACACAC
>CALSCE010010667.1:1060785-1086968 GCA_943593645.1 Bovichtus variegatus | reverse complement strand
CACACACACACACACACACACACACACACACACACACACACACACACTTCAATAAATAAGACTTACAATGTTGTAAGGCAATGTTGACCATGCATTTGTCACAATGAACAACAAATCAGGGAACATACATGGTAACAATATGCACATTCATTAAGAGCAACAAGGTCGCCACTTCCCACTTGTTTTGTTTTTAGAAATCAAGTGAAGTTTTCAAGGCTTTCTGGGTGATCTCCTGATCCACAGGGCTCATCCCCACAACACCTGGCTCTGGTTTCTGCAGTGGGACCACCTCTTCAGAGAGCCCAGTCCAACCAGCAGGCTGGACACACAGCAACTGGATCCAGCCACAGTGGGGCTTTTGCATTGCATCCAAAGCTGGAGTTTATTCAAGAAAAATCTAAAGTCTACGTGGAGACAGAGATCCAGCAGCCAGCTGCTCAGAGCCTCAGGACAGTCCGGAGGTTTCCAGGTAACTCTGGAGTTTTCTTACTGTACTTCTGTCCAAGGAGCAAAGGTCGAAGTCAAAAGTCGTGTTTGTGATGTGGAAGTGTCCGGTCTCCTCAATGAGGTTGACAATCTGGAAAACAGAGAGTACTATGGGTAACTATTTATATTCACATGTGGAATCAAGGCTCTGCATATGCAAGTCAAATATCTGCCCAGGCTAATAGTTCGACTAAAGAGGTTATGGTTAACCATAGGTTATGGTTAATTAAATATGAAACCAAAGAGAGAACATTTCAGGAAATAAAAATGACAGCCCTTTTTATGAAATTCCCTCTCCATTCCACTTTTGGTGGAAATTTGACCCGTTTGCTCATTTTCATTGCCGTTTAGGATTCGTTACAACTGGAAACAACTACCAAACTCATGCCATGCTCCTCTGTCTAAAGACCAACCATCTGCTTTACAGTGCTCTCTCTGATACAATATGTGGTCCCCACCAGTGTGCAGGAGAGGCTGTGAGTTAATCATTCCCATCTCTTGTAGCAGGAACTGGAGCCACTTGGTGAACTCCGCTAGATAGGCTCGATTACTGTGCAAGTTAAAGCTCTGCACGGGGTGGTGCCGTTTTGGATGGGATTTTATCTTTCCTCAGAGCCAGACGCCTTGTTAGGAGAGTGAGGCAGAACTTGGCACCCACTGCTCGGGAGATCCACCAATACGTCATATAATAGGCCTCGAGAATATAAGTAAGAAACACGCAATCTCTTAGGAGGAGAGAGGTTAACCAAATAATTCATTACTTCCAGATGAAGCCGCAGATTACAGAGGATCTGTGACAGATCACAGCTCCTCTTCTAATCAAACACAACAATATGGCTGACTAATAGCACTGACACATGGTGCTATTATGCTGAGATCTGTGAAAACTGTGTGAAGCAACTCAATACATTTATATATAAAAAAAGAAGAAAAAAAAGAATCATCTGGAGCTTGGTAGTTCAGTGTAACTTTTTCATAGAAAATAATGATGCAGAAATGTAAGTCATACTATTAAAGTCAAAACTAAATGAAATAAAACATTTTTTATGAAATGTGTTCAATGTTTGTCCGTTTATAGAAAATCGTACCAAAAAAACAAAAAGACTGTATTGGGACCCGACACAAATCACAAATGTCAAAACATAAATTGCGGTTCCCAGGATTTAGCTAGCGCTAAGGATGGAGTCAACCAACAAAATTGAAAAGTTAAATAACGCCGGCTGCACAGTCCTGTTCTGAGCTGGTGTCTCAGCAGAACTCTGTTAAAAAAGAACAAGGAAAACAACAACACGCCTCTAATTACTGACCAAATGTACCAATAAAATTAGATTCACCATCTTTTCTGAATCTTCTGAAACACATAATCCACCAAAGACCATGTGTTTAAGTATTACTTTAATTCTATCCAGGTGTTCACGCCTCTTCTCACCAGACACCACCATGTTTCTCATTAACGTGAAATGGAGAGAAAGAAGAAGCAGTCTGGCGAGACACCACTTCTACACAACGCAGCGCTTTCTACAGATACTGTAGTGTCTTCCTGATTTTAGTAGCTTTTCACAGAACTTAATTTGAAGTTTTTAAGTATGTTTTTTGAGGCTTTTTTGTTTTGGAAGCCAGGGGCAACGGGATCAAGAAAACTACTCTGTAGCTTCTCATCTCTGCTGCAGGCAAACTGCCAACAGCTTGGTTGGATATTCAAGTTGCATTGTGGGTAATGTCGGTGCCAATATTTGACAAGGAAAAAGAACGTGTGGAATAAAGAAAGACTCTCCATTGGGAGCCCTGATAATGTTAAGTGTATTGTACATTTTTGTACAATGAAATTTGTAGCTGAATTAGATGAGGCAGGCTAGGTGAACAATGTGCACCACAGAGGAAATGACAATAGTCACCAAGTAACAACTTACACACTGATGATACATTACAGCTCATCATCAGGTACACATACACACCTGTTGCAGTATATGACCTTCTCTTAGTGTCATCAGTCTTTTGTGCAGTTCCACCAGCTCATCCAGGTAAGCCTGGGAAACACACAGCAACATGTTGTTAGATTTATAACTTTCATTTGGAACTTTTACACAGAAACCTGGTGTAAGGCATAGTATAATGTGCCTATAATGCGTATAAACATTCACACCAGATTCGTCCCAAGCTGCAGCCTGCCACACAAGACACATTTTTGCAACAGCTATGGTTCGATGGTTGGAATTCTCAACGTCTTACATTCTGAAATATAAATGATATATTAACTACAAAACCCCTTTTTTCAATTTAACAAAAGATGCCAACATTTTTTTAAATATTAAATGTTATCGAAACACAAGCAGTTATACAACACCAATAATACATTCTAAAACTGGAAACATTTTTGATTTAAATTAGAATTAAAAGCAAGTATATAGAATCATGTATCTAACCAGAGAATGGAGCCAGCTTTGAGCCAATGTTTGATACTGACACATGGACACATTTCGGTTGATACCAACCCCTAAACATACATCATACTATAGAATTAGACCAAATCTTGGAAAATGTATTTTCCGAACAGAGCTGTCAACTGCTGCAATACTTACACTGGTTATTTAACTACACTGTCCAAGAGGTGTTTTCTAAAGGATTTATTTTTCTGTTTCCCCTTTAAGTAGCTTTAAGATAGTTCCAGCTCATCATTGAAGCTATACGATGTTTACTCAGAGTGCTATATACAAACCGAAGACTTTTGTATCTTTGAAACTGTATTTGAACACAGCATGAGAAGGTGCTGGAGAAATCAAAGCATATAAACTAATATAAATTCTATAATAACTATAGTTACCCATGAAGTAGTTCTATAGGGGTCAAAGCCAAGCAGTGTCAGATCCAAGTTATAGTTAGGAGCAAGGATGTGAAGTCAGGTTGGATGAAACATGTAATATACTGAGCCAGACTCATCTGTTTCTGACAATATTTCCTAATCTATTTTATATGGGCTGATGTTTACTAAAAAACAACACAAAAAAGCCTTGTGTACCTTGTCACAATCTATGTTTTTGTTCTTGTCCTGCTTGGTGGGACTCTTCACTTCCAGTATCTGACAGAGGACAGAGTAAATGCATCCAGTCAATGTCACTCCGGTTGACTTGAAGCTACATACATTAACACCTGGGTTCCCTTGTTTTATATAAAATTACACAAACAACATAAAAAATATGATATCACCATACCTGGTTATTCGTAGTCTTTAGTAAGGGCGGGGCTTCATTGCGGGATGGTGGCGAGGGTGAGGAGCTGTCACTCTCACTGCCATCACTCAAACTGACCCTGGTGGAGAAGAGACAAATAACAAATGCTTCAGTACATCAAAAGATGCATAATAGTTCTTCAGTGAAGCTGCCATAGGTCTAATTGTCCAGGAGATGAAAAATTACCGCCTACACAAATTTTCAAAAACTGTATACTTCCTTTTGTGATAGTGATTTTTTTGGAAATCATTTGTAAATAATAAAACCAGATACTAAGGTTTTTTAGGTAACCCCAGTAAAAATCAAGCTGCATTCATTGAGAAGTATAATATTCCATCTCCTTTTAGCTCTGGTTTAGTCTCCACCAACTCCTGAGGAAACTACAGTATCTGGATCTTTAGCTGCTTAATTCTCCACTAGCTAGTCTCCAACGGTGTCTGAATGCCGTTTAGTGCCGAGCAGGTAGTGTACAGTGGGTTTCTCAGAGCTTTTTCACTGGAGTTTGTAAAAACCAAAACAATGAGCTAAAAAGTTGGCCAAAAAGATCTGTAGAGCTGATGTAAGCTGCAGCGTTTTGTGATAATTTTTTGTGGGTTCATCACTTCAAGTGACACGGTTTACATTACACATCTATCCATTGTGAATATAGAAATATTGATTAGTGCAGATTTAAAGTTAAAACCTTGCAGATCTCTGTTTTATTCTCTATGGCAATGAATGGTAATTGCAGGTGTGTTGGCTCTCACGTCCCAGAGTGATTTTTGCCTATTTCTATGATTACGGTTTCATATGCGTGTTGCAGAGGTCCATCACCAAGCTGGCCTGTTGTGACCATATACTAACCTGCGTTGGTGGTGTGGGAGATGTGTGTGTGCTGGTCGCTCCATGTCAGAGTCCATGTCATTGTCGTCGTCGTCCTCTGAATCTTCATCGTTGTCATCGGAGTGCAGATCCTGCATGACTGACTGCAACGGGCCCAGCACTGTGTGTGAGTGTGACAGAGAATACGACAATGTTGGAATTGAGATATTTTGTCGTTCAAAGCACAAGTAAAAACATGCATAAGGCTGCGGATCATGCTGCGAGGTGGAGGGATGGTGGGAGGGTCCAGTTGAGCCTGTAGCTGCAGAACTGCTTCGGGTTTGATTGCAGTAGGTCCAGGGACCTTTACTTTTGAAGAATAAGGCTGTTATTCTATACTTCAACAAATCCCACAAAAAGACCAAAACCAACAATGTGTTGGTCCGTCTCTCTGACTCTCCTACCCTGTCAGAGACTATTTTACAAGGTTTAGTTTCTAAATTACAGTTATTTAGTTGACACATTTTTTGTGCACTGCAGACAGAGTGCAGGTCTACTTAAGCAAACGGAGACACTACAGACAATACCAATGTTAAATAAATGTTCATTTAGGGCCAACATTTTTATGCCTTTTTTTGTCATTATAAAAATTGTTCTATTGGCCATCATCTGCCCAGCTTTAAGTATCGGCATCGGCCACTAAAAAACCCATATCAGTCGACTACTAGTAAAAATTCCATAATAATCTTTCATCATATTATAATTCAAGTGGTCTGAGAGAAAACTAGACTGCACTTCGTCTTGGCTGTTTTCACGCTACCGAAAATCTAGCCTGTGACAGGAGGCTTTGGTCATTTCACAGGCCATTTCAGAGAGGGCGATCCTATTAGCTGTTCTACATCCATTCATTTCTGTGTCATGCCAAATATTTGGTCCATCCCACGAGGAATTACAAGACACCACTATTTTACACATATCTTCCGGTCTTGCGTATAAAAACTATTTGGAAAAGGAACAAAAGAAACAAAGCAGTAACAAAAAAAATAAATAAAAAAAACAAAAGCAGCTGAACTACAAATGCAGACGTGTGTGCACGTCCCTTCTGATTGTGAAGGGCCGGATTCAACGCTGGAATATTTTTTGCCTTTTTCAGAAAAACTGCCTACTCTGTGGTACCACTTGAATCCAAATATGCTGAAAGGTTATTATGGAATTTTTGACAGCAAAAATAAACTGCCTAGTCCAGCTTTAATACACATTTGGTGCAGTTGTGATTATTCCTGTATACAGTGTATGTGGGATTAAGTCAAAATAAGATACAGTGAGTGTGAGTGTGTTTGTGTGTGTGTGTGTGTGTGTGTGTGTATGTGTGTGCGTGTGTGTGTTCATGGTAATAAAGAACATGTCAGCAGTGTGGCTCACTGATGTGTTTTTATTAGTTTTTGGACAACAATGGAGGTAGTCACCTCAAAGATAATTAGTGTGTCCCACATCATAAAGTGAAAGAGGACATATATACACATGGTGTTGGATCAGCAGTGGTGGGTGCTCTGAAGTGTGGTATCGTAGTACCAAACACCCGAAAGAATACCAACGTTTTCATGTATATACACAAGCTGGAAAAATATTCTCCATGCAGAGCAGATTTGACAAGGGATCTGGGGCTTCACAGGAAATGTTACCTGTGTGGGTGGTGGCAGGAATAGCCACCCTTTTCCTGATGATGAAGTCCACCACTGCATCCAGAGAAAATTACAAACACAAGCAGAGGTCACCCTCAAGAAAAGAAGCCCCCCAAAAAATGTTCCATATTTTGGAACAAACAATACATTCTAGACTCACCTGGCCCTCTTAGACTATGTTCAGTCCTAAATTAATTCCAGAGCTTTTCTTTAATTGTTTTGGACATCATTTTTTTAAATTAGTTATGATAACATTCACTCTTTATTTTCACAGCTCAGATTTAGATGTTGCAGTGGCTACAGATTCCAAAGGGGAACATACACAGTCAAACAGGTTTTAAACATATGGCAGGTCAAAGCTGAATGAGGATGATGCTCTGTAATACAACTGAATTTTCAATTTCAAGTAAGGGAAGTTTGTTACACTGGAAAATAGTTTCAACCCGATCTGGTGATTCATGTAGCTCTCTACCATCAAATAATATGGCCACTGTTGGACAAAAATAAAAGTTATAATTTGATAAAAGGTCATTCTTTTTACATAAAATATTTTTTAAAAGCCCATACTGTAATATTACAATTTTTTCTCATGACTCAGTAATTTAGAAATAACGGCTTCATCTCATGATATTAAGGCTTTTTCGCAAAATGACATCTTTATCAAAACATTACGACCTAATTGTGGAAAAGTCTAATAAAGCTCTGCTCGGTTAGAGAAGAAATCAATGTCCGTCTCAAACACTGAGCTTCTTTTATTTATTTTTGACTGAAAAAAAAAACTATGAACTGAAATTATTATGCACGTTTCAGATAATTACCTTGTCGTTTGTGGTGTGTTGGAGCAAAGCCGGAACTGGAGCTGGAACTGGCTGGACTGGGCTGCTCGGACTGGGAGAAGGAAGAGGAAACAAACAGTGAGAAATAAGATATACATGAAGTAGAGTAAAGTTTGATCAATGCAGTTTTTTTGACAAACATCAACACCATTTTATATTTGTGCAAATGTTGACATATGACCACTTTCATACTATAATATATTAAGTATTATAGTACACGCTGTGTTGTCTTCGATCTGCAAGCTCCGGTAAGCTATGCTGTCTTTGTGAGCATTGTTGTTTTTTCTTCGGACACGCGGAAGTAGGCGGGGGTGGAGAGAAAAAAAATAATAAATAAAAAACACTGGGAAAATCTCTGCTCCTGCTTTTTATTTGGATCATGAAATCAAAGCCAATTTCGATCGATATGCGATTTAAAATCTAATTTAAAATTAGTGAAAACGCTTTTAACAAGTCGTGAGGTGGCACAGTAGTCCGTCTTTGTCAGCAATAATTCTTTGAAGTCATCTTGGTGTGTCAGAGCCCTGAGCTAGCGTCCAACCAACAAATCCACAATGCTCTATATGCTCCATTTTCGCTCTACTCCTGGCTTCATCTGAAAAGAGCCAGGCAAGTTTTTTTTTTTTTTTTTTTTTACTGCTGGAGTCTCAGGTCTACATCTCGCATCATAAATCACTGAGTCTAATGATGTGCCACACACATGCAGCTCACTACATTTAGTGTGGAATGCCAACGTTTAGCATCATGTATGTGACTGCACTCATATCCACAATTTGTGGGTGGTGCAGGGATGTGCACCACCAGAGAGCCCTGGATTGATTCCTGCTCTGGCTTGTTGTCGGTCCGAACACAATAATTGCTTGTTGCATTCTGACTCCATTTCCGTTAGAACAATTGTTTTTGTTCTAATATTTTGCAATAGATTGCATGACATAGTATACGACATTAAACAAATGGCATATATAAATATTTTTTAGTCATATATTTTTAGTTTGGCAATACTGAGTTTTTTTTATTTTTTAATGTCTTATACCTAACAAGCTGGTAACACTGTCAATTTCAATATTTAAAGAGCAAAGAAAATAGAGTAAGAAGAATCAGCAGAGACTTTGAATCCACCAGAATGAGCTGCTTGTTCAAACAGCCACAAGGCCAATACATGCACTTTTAGAAGTGATGTAGAGAGTCTGAAAGTGGTGAAAAGCTCCTTTCAGATGTTCACACAGATAAGTCATCCAGTTTTTTTAACTTTTAGACACCGCCAACCCATAAGGATGCTCTGTGCATTGATCCCAGGTGTGCACAGGTGTGAGAACAGGCAGAGCTCCAAGTGCTCCTCAGATTATTTTCTCCACATTCCTGACATTTGTAATTCTGACACTGCCGAGTCACACAAACCGTCCATAGGCTTTGTCAGGACACTTGCAGAACAGCCAAGAAAATATCTGTTCCTATATGGTTCATTCCAAAGAAAGTATCAACACATTGTCACATTGTCTTCCTATACAGTCTTCCTTGTGTGAATGTTCCAACAAATGACAGACTAGCAAACATCAGAAGACAATCAAGCCTCATAATATACTTCCTGGGAACCTGACTTTAGCCCCATGAGTACTTTTAAAACAAAGTGGAAATTACACAGCACAGTAATGTAGCACAATTTATTTGTACACACTGTACATTTTGTTCACTCCTTCAGGGTATCAAGAAGGACTTGTGATATTAAAAAGGCAAGGAGAGGGGAAAACCAACCCCTTTAATTTAATCCATTTTGAGACAGTCACAATTGCACATTTAAAGTAGCCATTAGACTTAATCATAATTAATTAAGCTTTCTCCTTAATGAAATTCAAACATGTCGAACTCCTGACTCTACCCGACTCCCAGAGGAGTTAAGTACGGGTGTAAGGAAATGAAATGTCTTACATAGCATGTCTTTTAAAAAGACTCAGGCTATTAGGAAACTCAAATACATGGCAACAAATATATTCATGGTTTCTGATTGGTTTAGCAAATTTAATTTAAGATGAATTCATTTAAATTAATTAAATAATTAAAGTTAAATACTACATAGAATTAAATGCAATACCTTTTTCATGGTCATACCTGTCAAAGTGACAGAAATCCAGTAGGGACAAAAATGCCTACAATTATTTAATCATTTTTAAAAAATGATCTTGCATATCAAAACACATTCTTGTTCAAATCACAATATAGGAAGAAATGTATGGATGTTTGGAAACTCATTTAACGCAGGAGATAAAATAAACTTAAAAGTGAGCAGTTGTGTAGCCCGTTCTACACTGGCCAGCTCTGATCACTTTGATACAAAGTCATTTGTTGCTCGCAGTCTGCTTCAAACAGAGCTTTTAGATGTGTGGACAGCTCAAACATTTCAACAAGGATGCAGTGTCAGTGCTCAGGGGAAGCAGACTTGTGTACAGATGAAATAGACAGACTCAGATGTGATCATCTTTTTATTTGTTGTTGAGCTCAGAAGACCTTTGAAATTGATTGCAATTCACTGCTCTTTCCCCATCTTTAAGCCTTGTGGTTTGGGACAACAAGGGAGGTGTCTTACACATTTGGCCACAGTTGTGTAGTCCATGGAGTTAAATTAATTAACTTATCAAGAGCAGCATTTCTGTATTTGCTTATGTTTTCTGTGTGTTTATTAAGTTGGCTGTGTTATATTTAACTGCAGCTTTTTCCAAATTGCTTTGCGTTTGTTATTTTACTCAATGGCAAGTTTTCTAAAGTTGCAGTGTGTTGAGCTTTCTAAGCTATCCACTAGCCTTTGCTATAAATCCAACATATAACATATCTGAAAAATCGCATTGATGCAATGATAATACACAAACAATATCACCCTAAACAGTTGTGCTCATTGGTTTGCCATCCAATACAATTCCACTGCAGTAGGTAAACAAAAAACATCCGTCACAAGTCGTGCCATTTTATCTTGAAGTTATCTCACTATTTTCTCCCCACTACAGGGACGACTTCCTGGGACTTCATTTGTGCACAGCTCAGGAGGTGATGCTGAACGCAAGTTTCAGGTACTTTCAGGGACTGTCGAACATGATGAGTCAAGCACATGTGATGTCACAGAAAAAGGACGACTACAACAACTACAACAGTAACCGACATTTCCTACTGTTACTAGGTCTGTCTTAACCATGGCAGCTTATCCTTAATGAGAAAGAACAACAATGAAGTACAGCTGCAACATTTAGTTGATCAACAGAAAATAATCCAACTATTTTGATAATGGATTAATCGATGAGTCATTTCTTTTAAGACAAAATGTCAAAATTCTCTGATTTTAATTTCACGATTCACTTCCCCTTCTGCTGCTTAAAAAATACCAAGACCAAACAACATGATAGAAAGTAAAAGGATAAAAAATTCACACAGTGGAGCAAACAGACAAAGTACAAAGTGGTTTGACATGCTGTTTTGGGCCATCAGTCTCCTGAAATCGATAACAATATCAGTGCTGTTTGTTCTCTTGGCTGTCTCATACTGTAACAGCTTACTTCACTCGCCTACCAGACGGCACAAGACATTGAAATAATTGTATGATGTTTTAAAGTTAGAAGGGTCATATCAAATTCTCATGCTATGATTACTGTGGCCAAAAACTATTACAGTAAACGGTATTATAATGATAATCATCAAATTTGACTGCTAAAATACGGTAAAGTGACTTCACTCCATAATTTGACACAGTCATACAGTCCCAAAAACCCATGCAATACAAATAATGCTGTTAAAATGCTCCTGTGACAAAATCTGTGTTAGTGAAAGTACCTGCCCTCTTAATCAACAAATTAGTGAACACAAATAACTATCCCATAGTGTGTCACTGTAATAACCACTCATTAACAGGAAGTGGTTTCCTGTTCATGGGTTTCCTCCCTTAGGTTCCAGAGTTTTGAGCAAATAACTCTTCATAGAGGAGGTGAGGTTGAAGAGATTATGCCAGAGTGAACTGTTTTGGACCCACTCCTTAGGAACATTGAAAACCACTGGGTGTTAATGAGGATTAGTTAGGCTATGAATAAACTTTTTTGATGATGATCCGTTTGTATTGTTGTATATTCTATCTTGTCGTATATATTGTTTATGCTGAATATTTGATGTGCTTTTTGCTTCTTGACCGTCTCTAGACACTGTACTATATGACACTTTTAGTCCATCATACCCAGGACTTTAATTCACTTGTAGCCACTCAAGTTTAGCTGATTGACACCAGTGTTCTGCATTAAGGCTAATCAAGTGAAGCGCTGCATTCACTTGGTACTAAAAATTTCTGTTTTGTTTTTGAAACCCATTAACCGGTGACTAAACGGTTCATTTTTAAGAAAAAATATATACTGCAAACTGACGTAAAATGCATGAGGCGCTTTCCTTTTACTCCAGCGCTCAATTGACTCAATGAGCTTTGGCGCCACATTTTGAAGTGCTATATCCCCTGTGCTGTCAGTAAAAGGAAGTAAATATTGAAATGGCCTACCACGTGCAGTATTGCCCTTCATATTAATTTTTTTAGAACCCATCTCAAACAATGGCTTGAGGAGAAGCAAAAGTGTGATGACTTTTATCTTGACATGATGGACAATGTATTTTGTATTTGTGTATTATATATTTGTAGTAAATTATTTTATTATTTAGCTGAAATTCTTTCTAAATAGTTTGAACGGTGGTTCCTATAAAAGCTGATCAGAGGAGCTGATCAGATGACGCATCGATTCTGAATTGAAACGTTTTCAATACTCATTTCTCGCCTGCTCTTTAATTTGCTCCGACACACACACACACACACACACACACACACACACACACCCCGGGTGGGGTTAAATAAACCTAAAGACCGTAAATGAACCTATAGACAGACATGTGTAACTGATCAGCGATGGTGTTGCCTTTTTAATTGTGTGTATTTGAAACGTCCTAGTTTGTAAAATGTAGCTGAACTGCAAAGTAGATGTCAAAGGTTTACGTGCTCCTAAAAGCTCAGGATAAGGGAAGCCCCATAGTGCCTGCTGTTAAGTTCTTGTAGTGGAGGACTACAAGAGATGTTACAGGTACCAGGTACTGTGGTATAAATGCTCTCCAAAAATCTCCGTTCTCATAGTGGTATAATGTTTGTGACCCACTCAGATCAACGTGATGTGTGCGTTTAAAATGTGTCATTCTACAAGGAGTTTAAAATGCAATTGCTGTTCAAACCCATATTTATATATAAAAAAAAAAAAGGAAGCCGCAAACCAGAGCTGCTCAAGACAACAAAGTGGCAAGAAGTGACCCCCAGAAGAAACATGAGAGAAAAAGAGAAGTGAAGATAAAAGGCAGAGTGACTTCAATGGCTGTCACCTCCTGACAACAAACAACACACAGCTGGTCTGTTGGTTTATGGGACAGCTTCTTCAGAGTGCCATAAATCTTACCACCACTCCTTTTAAGGGCTTTTGTCTTTACTCAAAGCCCCCAAAGCTGCCCTCTTCAAAGACAATAAATAGTCTTTAGTCAGTTTGTTGACATCAATCTGGCTTCTTCTCTTAACTCTTGGCACAGTTAGGATAGCCAAAAAGAAATGCCAGCAAACAACACTAAACTGACCAAAACCATTTGGTTTGCTTGTCTAATTCAGCAGGGGCTGTCCAAACAAAACTGTTTTAATGTGAATTAAGAAGCCTTTCAGTGTGACACTGTAGATTTCAACAGTGAACTGATTTACACTGAGATATTGTGGTTTGCAACACAAATGTATCGGCTAATTTTGACTGTTGCTGCAGTTAACCTATTCATGGTTTTCTCAAATCGTTGCTAGAAAAAATGTGTATTTTACTCAACTTACCAAGACCCAAAGACACTAAAGGGAATACTGGGATTTTCAGGTTGTTTCCCTTGATGTGTAAAATCGGTAGATTTTCCCTTTAAGTGAAGGTCATATAACTTAAACTTTAATTTTTAATTGTTTCTATTCATTTATCTTTTAAAATGTTTATGTTATAGCTGAACAGAGATGTTCATTTCTCTCAAAATGAATAACAGTCTTTAAAAAAAAAGTCAATTAAAACAGTTTTGTAGTTACTTTCCAAACACTCAATTAAACTTGTCATCAACCAAAAATATTGCAAACAATATTAATCAGTTGTCCTTGAATTACCATGCATGCCATAAACAAACTTTAAGCAATCTACAACACACTTCTCTATGATGATGTGAATTTTTATAAATAAGGGCTTAGGTTTACACAGACTTGTGCAGGTGACAAATCACTCAGCCCGTGCCCACATCCAGTGTTCTAAAAACAAGGTTCTCATGCTAACACGCCAGCCTGCTTTCCCTTCATGTCATCACCTACTCCACATTTCCTCCTCTCTGCTGTTCCTGGCGCAGTGCTCAGAGGAAAACACTGAGATCAAACAAGTGGTCACATGAGAAATGAGAGCGGCGCTCTGTGTAGGCCCGGCGCTCGGCCACCCGAGTTGCTAGCCTGGGGAGAATCAAACACCTGGCATTTGTCACCCCACATCCCTTTTACAACCAACTCGACCCCCAGTCTCTGTATGGGAAAACTTAAAAGGCATTTACATACAGAGCAGACAAAAACACAGGTTCTGCGAGAGCTAAGTAATAACTCCCCTGGCTAAACAAGCTGCCCCTACAGAGAAAGATACATAAAGACCCACACTTTATACAAGCTTTAGAGAATAGAAATAAAAATACCATGGCATAAAAGAAAACTGCTCAAAGCACAGGGATTTAGACTTTTCTTCCACAAACGCTCACCCTTTTCCTTCTTTCAAAAGCTAAAAGGATTAAAGGGGAACTCTATGCTATTCACTGCCGCGTCTCCCCTTTCTCCTCAGGTGTTGTAAAACCATAAATCTTTCTTTGGCTTATTTGGCTTTAAAACAGCCCTTCTTTATGGGGAGGTTCTCCACCAAATGTGCGTGGACCAGGCAACCCAGTCAAATGTCAGCCTACTCATGAAAGGAGCCACTGTAGCCATGACGTTTTTCTAATCCTGCTCCTGATGGAGGTACAGAGGAGTAATTTCAGTTTGTAAGTAAGTACATGCTACATCCATATTTAATTACTTCCAATACAAAAGCACTTTAAGTGTACAAAAATCAGTTATTTGCTGTTAATAGGGAAACAAAACTGCATCTTGTAAATATCTTACTCCAGTTTTGGGCACTTCCTGTTCAGCCACCCAGATGAATGCAGCTGAAGTAGTTATTGGTGCCCACCCCTTCTTCTAATTCCCCTGCCTAGCCCCCCTGGAGTCCACCAGACTACCATTAAAGAAGATTCTCTGTTTGACATTTGATTTTACTGCCCTTCCATGTCGAGGAAGGACTGACCACCAACAAATACTTCCCTTTAAAGCCTAGGAAGAATTGGATACCTTTCCACAGCCCCTCCCTTCCCCACTTTTTCCAGCAAAGTGCCCTGAAAGTTCAAATCAGTGAGTCCAATGTGCTAGACTTGTACAAGGGTCAGACAGCTGCTTCTTAAACCTCTATGATGACAAAAAGGACAAGGGTCTCCTTGCTGCAAGTGTACACAACAATTAAATCAGGTCAAATCTCGAGGTACGAGAGACCAACAACTCTTATACTCATGGTTGCGATAACATTTTAAAGTCCAAAAAGAGGTTTTACTTACATCTGATTTGGTGGACTGGTCCTCCATATCAGAGTCATTGGGATCCACCAGTTCCTGGAATGGTGGAAGTGTCAACACCTTCCTGTGCTCTGCCTCATCAACTTCTGGTCGCAGTTTACTCGCTCGAATCTGGGATCTATCCTTCAAGAGTTTCTTATCCAAATGTTGAGCATCTGACCTTGACGTATGCTTCCCTGATGGATCCACAAATCCCTTTTTACGTTTTTTGGTCACATGATCGTCGCCGTCAGGGGTGGACAGACGCTTGTTTAGCCCTGACCCGTGGGTCATCCCCTCAGTCCGATGCTCCTTGGATAAAGACTTGGGTTCCTTGAAGCCCATCTTAGGATTTATATCTCTAAGTGGCTGGTTCTCTTTGGGTTTCCTGGAAGGTTCTTTGGGGACTTTGCTGGGTTCCCAGCCAGAGTCTCTGAAGGCACTTTTGGGCTCTTTCAAGTCTTTTGGAGGCTTGTCTTTGTGGTCCTTGGAGGGTTTGTGGAGTTTGGAGAAGCTGATGTTGTTGGTGCTGGTGGTGGTGGTGGTTGTAGCAGTGGTGAGAAGGGTGGTACTGTTTCCTTTGGAGCCATCCTGTGGATGAAAGCCAACAAATGAGAAAAATCCTACATTGTATGAACACATCCTAAAGAACAAAAGACTGAACATTAGAAATAGGTTTAGATTTATTGGGTAGGCTGAGTCATGATGGCAAGTTTAGTCATGCATGAAAATTCTACAGACAAAATTCTAACCAATATTTAGGGTGTTAGAGCAGAAATACACAGAATCATCTAAGCTACAGAAGAATAAACTTCAGCTCAAAAGGATTATGGAGCAGGATAGAGGGAAATCCCACTTTAGGTCAGTGGGCAAACATAATAGGGCAAGCACATAATTAGCCACTGAGAAATACTGTTGTCTGAGGATGGTATGAGCTTGTTTTGCTCTGATAATAACTGATATAAGTGAAGTACCACGGAAATAACTCAATAACCCAAAATATGAAAAACAGAGGAACACTTTTGGTTTAAATGATCACATCTCCTGTGATTATGTTGTCCTCTTTCTGTTTATATTGTGTTGACTGCAATTTACACTACATGTAGTACTTCTAAAATGCATAGTACCAAACAACAAAGTGAGCAAAAAAAACAGGCAGCTAGGTCAAATGAAGATTAATCCTCTGCCTTTTACACAAGAGAAAACATGCATGCCACCCTGCAGTTTGGCATTACCATGTATGAAAAGAGGTCTATTCTTAAAAGAAAATCAAAAGAGTCTTCTTAGTCCCTATCTATGGGCTTAAAAAGCAAACTCAGGACTTCTTTTGAACAGTGCTGTTCAGTGGGGTGAGGGGGCCTTTTCAACAGCCACACATGCGCAACCTTAAAAGTGGAGCGAAGGGCAATGTGGAGAAAGGAGGAAATGCATTCCTTTTAACGACGGGGGCCATTTGTCCCTGGGTCTCACCTCCAGTCCCCTTGTCAATATTTTATCAATGCAGTAAACCCATTAAAGCAGTCTAGACGACGGGGTGTGTTACAACTATGCCCAACCACCTCTAAAACCTTTCATTTTGTCCATCTGCTGGTGACCCTGGGACCTCAGGATGTAAAGCTGCCGACTCATTCTAAACTCCCGCATGCTCCTCCACTTCCCTCCCAGGGTAGCCCAACATTAAACTGGTTTAGTGCTCTGGAGGGGACACACAGTGCCTCTACTGCCATCAACATTGAAGAGATCACCAAAGTGACACTTTTTAAACAAACCTTTCAGCACCGTGACATTGGCAGGTTAGCAGGTGACCCAAGTTCAAGTAAAACACTGAAGGGCCTATAATAATAATAATAATAATAATAATAATAATAATAATAATAATGTCAGAGTGAAACTGATAGCACACCATAATTACACACGGATAATGAATAACTTTTTACTTTCTAGGAATGCATTCTTTTTTAAGTGAACAAGTATTCTAAATAGTCTGGATCAAGTATTTTACAATTTCTAATATATTTTATTATGATTTTTACTATTAGGAGTATCCATTTCAATATACCACCCAGTATATCCTTACATTTCAAGACATGCATTTCATATTACCAAATTATTTTATAGTCTGTATATTATACAATAGTGTTGTCAAAAATATCAAAAAGTTTCAATACTCATTTTCGGGAGTGTTGATACATGGGTACAGTGCTTTCTGCTCTCTCTTTTCTCTGACAGTGAGTTGGAACACACGCCACACTATTTATCTTTTAATATAAAATAAAAGTGTTATGCCCTCAACCTTACACACACACACTTTAAGTATTTAGGACCTTTTGTCCTATAGTTCTGATTTATTACAAAAATATTTAATGTGTTCCAATACCAGTGCAATTATTCTCAACATGTGATGGAGAAAGAGAGAAAGAGACAGAGAGAGAAAGAGACAGAGAGAGAAAGAGACAGAGAGAGAGAGAGAGTGTATGTGACCTCCTGCTCCACAAGTAATTTATCACACACACTGTGTTTGGACTGGAAACTGTTTCCATGTGAAATGGGCCTCTCCTAACCTGGCTCTTAAATGACACTATTTAGAGAGACTAAAAATAACACATAATAGAAACATCATGCCAGGTTATTGACATACATGATTTCGTGCTGCACAAGATAATGTCTCAAATCTCACATGAAGCTTCTAGGCCCATCATTAATGCCTTCTCTCTTCCTAATTAAATTAAAATTCCCCTTACTATTTTCGTACAGCTTCTATGCATAAGAAGTTTTGAAAGGACATTGGAGCAAAATAGATTCACAGCATGTCTCTGTGTGGAGTAACTACTTATGACTGAGCGGTAGCCAAGATATAGTTTACTAAAGCTAAAGTTTGATGTCTCTGAAATCCTTGAGTTTAAATATCTTGGGGATCTTTGAACCTGCCAAATATGTGGGGAATTATGGCCTGGATACTTTGAAGTAAAAATATTTCAGAGCTGGTTGTGGCCGATTGCGAGGCAGAGGAGAAGATTGGCTTCCTCGAGGCAAGTACCTGGAAACAACACTGACCTTTGACCCATGGAAGCTTTTGCTCTTCTTTTGGTCAGAGAAGGTGGATGTCAGCGAGCTGTTGGGAAGCGTAGGCAGCTTCAGATGCTGGCCGAACAGGGAGGTGGAGCCTTCCTGCATTACCATCACCTGCCAGAGGAACAGCAACAAACCAAAATAATCAGAGGATTCTTTGCTTTGAAATATTTTTTCATTGGGGTACAGTTATAAAGCTGAAAAGTAGGACTGGGTATCGAACTGAAAGGTTTACCAAACTTTATGACGACAAAAAGATTTGAGTACTGAAAACTGGCATTGAATGACCAGATTATTTGTCCTGTTTGTTGACTTATTCTTTGATCAGATAGTTCATGATTTCAATAAAAATTTGTATCTGTGTCCAAGGTGTCTGAAAATGTGCACTATTGGGACTCCTAGTTGTCACTGGTGTATTGAGAGGCAGTAGCAAAGACTTAAACCAGTTGATTTTATATTCCGATAGTGAACTAAACTATTTATAACAAGAAAGGCTTAAAGTGCTGCGAGTACATGAAACAACATCATCTGCATATAAAGTAATTTTGCGGGGTTAATGGGTTTAACTTCCTCTGCTACCCAACTCTTTGGGCTAAAAGGCTCAAGAAAGAGTACAAATAGTAAAGAAAAGAACAATTGCCTAATTTTGTTACAGAAGAAACACTTTTTTTATTCTTCATTGTGAGATACTGAAAATTGTATTGCTCTGGTTAAAGAGAACCTAACCTGGTTCTGTCCAAAGTTCAAAAACACACCCATCACCTCTGAATCTCTTTAGCTCACAAGTATCTCCTTTGTTTAATCAACCCACAAAGAAAACATATACAATACTGTGCCCAGCTGTTGTTTGCCAAGATATAGTTCGAGCACATTACTCCGCCTATAACCATACGTTTTACATTTCTGTTAGATTAAACAAAAAAAGATACGTGTTAATCAGTAAGCTTTAGAGGTGTTGGCAGGTATTGTTTGTTTAAAAATTTGGACAGACAGGCTAGCTGTTTTATCCCGTTTCCATTCTTAATGCTAAGCTAAACTCACCACGCCCTGACACCAGCTCTGTGTAATTAACACACAGACATGGGTATAATATTGATCTTCCCATCTCACTCTTTGAGAGAAAGTGAATAAAGTCAATAAAGATAAAACTGTTTCATGCTGTTAAAATTGCAGTGTATGCAGTTGCTTTTAAAGAAACAGTGAGATGTTTTTGGAACACATAATATTGAGACCTTACTCTTACCACACAAAGTATAACCAATGTTATCATTCTAGAATTGTTTAAAAAGTACAGTAACTCAAGTTTATTTCAAATGGTCCAGTATGAAGTAAAATAAGTCTTTTTATTAGACTCAAGAAAGACTTAGGAGTGATTATTAGAGCACTGACATTTTTAATGCCACAGCACACATTTTAACATCTAAAGCTGCTGGTTTTTGATGAAATATCTTGCAGTCATTACAGGGCTAGAACGTTTGCCAGAATATGCAAGTCAAGACAACACAGCTGCTTCAGTGTGTCTGTATTGGAGTGCTGAGGCACAAATCTCCTTGCCAGGATAAAAAGTACTGGTATTATTACACGAAAAGCATTTGAAGCCACTTTAGTGAGGTTCCCAATGTCATTAGTCGTCAGTAGACAAGCCTGTTTTATTCATGACACCCAAAGTATGTTGGAAATCTTACTTTTGAGTCTTCTGAACTTCGCTTGTTAGGATCCCGTTGCTGTTCAAGAGAGGGACGACAAAAGAGATACATAACCATATCATCTACACATCATCCTCTATAAAATACAAATAATTTTAGCTTAGCCAAATACTCATTAAATAATTAATGTCCAAACCTGTGGAACAAGATGTGGTTAAGCAACTTTGAATTAAATGAAATTGTACAAAGTAATAGACTTAAGATCTTTCAGTAGTGAGAGCCACCTCCTGACAAAAGAAAATGTGAGTTTCGATATGGTCCATGTCAGCAATAGAGCCCTTTTTGAGGCTAAGAAGGGGGTTCAGGGCAAAGTAAATAGAGAGCACTTAGCTCCAGTCATAAAACCTCCACTACAGGGGTCCTCTGGCAGGGGGCCAACAGAATGAGTGAACCAAACACTGAGGAAGTGACTGTCCTGAGCCCATTCTAACAATTGTATCAGGGCATATTATAACAGATCCGTATTAGCTAAAAATAAAGTCTTTACTGTACTCTGCTGTGTTTTGTCCACCTCAGCCTGCTGGTGTTTCAGTGCGCTGCTCTCCTTTACCACAGCTAGCATTCACACTGTGATAATTTCTTTAGTGAAAATTAGAGTTCAAACATAGTCAGACAATGAAAACTTATTTGTTCGGACTGCATCTTTGCCCATAAAAAAAACAATCTCTTATTGATTCTAAATGTAGCACTTAAAGCAGCTCAGCATGTTTGCTGAAGTAGTTTTTTGGGTTGTATTCAAATGGTTGAATGCACTTATTGTAAGTCACTTTGGATAAAAGCATCAGGGAATTGAACATAATGTGATGACAAAATAACAGATTCACTAAGCTCTGACGGTAAGAAAGCTGTTATCTCTCCTTTCTTATTGGCAAAGAGCAGTGAAAACAACACTCAGCTAGTAGCTTCTCAATTTTATCCAGCACAGTCCATCGCTTTTACCGGTTAAAATGACAAATGTCACAGGCGGAAGCCAGGTCATATCAGCTAGTCACTAATATATTCATTCTGTGAGCAACTTGATCAGGCCACACTAAAGCATGGCTGTTGGGTTTGTGCGCTCAAGTCCTCTTGAACCAGGAACTTCAATATTTGGATCAATAGTTTGGTCAAATAAAAGGTGAGTCGAATTTAGAAGCAGCAGCTATTATAATATGTCAGATACATATTTAAAATCAACATTTAGGTAAATCAAATATCTGCAAATCAAAAAATTAAAAGGACTAGTATTGGGACCAAAAAAAAAAACTTGATCAGGACATCCCTAGTTGCAACTAAAAAGGTAAAGTTATTAAATTTTCCCAGGAAAAATCGAGGGCGGCAGTAGAAGTTGCTGGATTGTTTTAAGATCACTCAAGCCCCAGCCTCCCCCTCGCACTCCTACCCCTCCGGCTTTCAGTAGCTTCCTACGAAACTCCTCTGTTGGGTTGTTGAAGGTGAGCTTCTCACAGCGGAGATGATTGACAGGTGGGTGGCCCTCCAGGTGGAGGAACAGGTCGTAATCAAAGCGAACTTTCTTCGGTTCTTCCTGTGAAGTGGTCATCCACCCAGAGAGGGAATAGAGGAGAACAGTCAACATCAGTTTACCAGGACTTAACTAATAATATATTCTTTCATCAACAGCACTACACTCCATCACTTGAAGACTGCATTCAAATCCAAATTACAAAGTTGTTGTTGACAGACCATAAGTAACTTCTTCCAGAATTATAGGAATTGGTGAGTCGACAAAACTCAAGTGGATGAGCGGTCACAGTTTAACACAGTATAACAATGCCTTACTAGACAGTTTCAAGCTACCTCTGTGAGAGGGAACTATCAAAATGACAATCTGTGCAAAATACTGACTGCCAGATGTTCATGATTTCTCAAAATATGCACATTTACTATTAGGAAATCTATTTTCGTTTGCCAGTTGCCAGCACACTGTGCATAACTACCAGTATATGGACTGACTAACATTTTGTTCTGCAAGATGCATGTCATGTCACAACCTTATGCACTGTCTCTAAACACATACTACTGGATTTGTCAGTTTCTGCAGTTCCCATAGCTTCGGAATCCTATAGTGAACTCTGCAACCTGAGCAGAGATTGGATTGTAGTCATGCTGGAATGCAGAATTTCCCCTCCTTAACATCCAAAAGAGAAGCATTTAGTGTGGATCTGACCATGGTAATTTTAGAGGTTTGCGATATGGACCCTCCATGACGGTATACATCATTTTATAACAATATTGTTTCTGGAAAATAAAAAATAATCTTAAAATAATCATACAGGAATTTCTGGTTTTGGCTAATCCAGCAAATGAAATATCAGGCAAATTAAATTGCTAAATCTCACCAATTCAAAAATCATACAGAAAAACAATATTGGCATACAACAACCCCCAGAAATATTAGCTTTCGTGGTATAAACAATATGGCAAACATTTCTGACGATTGACAAATTGATCATCTCACAGAATATATCATCATATCAACCTTCTCAAATAAATTGTCACTTCCAGCCATTTTACATTTGTTCAACTTCAAATGACAATAAAATATGGAGTCAAACACTGGAAAGGCAACAACGATGACTGCAACAGCAGAATTACAATATTATATTAATGTCTCACTGCTAAAGAAGAAGAATAATCCAATGCAAACCAGGAGCAGTTCAAACAAATGATACTATTCAGATAGAATGACTACTCTAAATCAAAAGACTTAAAATACACAGCATTTTTAAATGGATGTAGTTCCACATATTTAAATTTCACAAATATTATTTTCCAAAAAATCTAGTATAGCGGTGTTCTGGTGGCCTAGGTGTTTTAAATGCTGGCCATGGTATTACAATGTCCCTGTTTAAAGTTTCGCCAGTGACTGTTCGTTGCATTTCATTCTTCCTCTCTCCCTCTCTCCTCATTTCCTTTCTCCTCTCTACTATTCACTATAACAAAAATTCCCTAGGCAGAAATTCCCCGAAAACTCTACAAAAACAGACTATGGGTATAAGGTCTACAGATGTCTCAGTCTATAATTAAACCCAAAATCAAAAACTTAAAACCATTGAAAAGCCATAGCATACGACTGTCAGACACCAAAAAACAAAGCTGGCGGACGAAGCAGATTTAAAGAGACAGTTGCCTGGTGAGTACAAATGTTAAATGTACCTTATTTTTGAAGTAAACTTCAATAGGCAAGATGAAGCCTGCGTATCCAGACTCCTCCACTTTGTACGGGGGATCCTTGATAACTGAAAGGAAAGAGACATTTTCCATTAAAGAAAGGTCATCGACCTTCAACACAAGGTGACTAACAAAACAGGGAGACCAGTTTAAATGTATTTAGTTCGAAAATGCAAAGCCGTGGCTTCCATTCAATTACTGTTGAGTGCACAGCAGCGGTCTGTGTGTGGTGGTGGTTGCTGGGGGAAAGGTGCTCACATGAACACATCCATTATTAGAATTATCACATTTTCTCACTGTTCTTGACACAAAAATCTGGTGTATAAGTGTATAAAAATATATAAGCCTTTGCTTCTGAAAGTCACTTAATGAACTGAGTCATTTAACCTGCATCTCTATTCTCATGAGATCTCATTAACTCCCATTTTCATTGTCTGCGCTGATATAAATACAAAAACTGTGGCTTGAATTGGGAGCAGGGCCTTTAAAGATTGTGAATCCACCCAGGTCATGACAAGACTTCCTCCCTCATCCCCATGGACCTTTAAAGACAAACAAAATCTACAAGAGCTCAGGTGTTCTTCCCTGGAGGTGTGTGTTTGTCAGCCTCTCTCCCAGTGGACACTGCAGAAAAGTACCAATTAAGTCCATGTATGTGGAGACGTGAGTGTGTTTACTGGAAGAGAGTGGAACAGAGAAAAGCTGTGGTTTATCTTTAGATAATGCCATTCTGATACAAAGCATGAATGGAGGAGATTGAACAAGTCACAAATTCTTTCCAGTAAAAAACATCAACAATGGAACAATCGCATTGCACCTTTAAAATATACTCCATCACTATTGTACTACTGTATCCAGAATGTTTATACGCAGTGATAAGAATAATCAACCCCAACATAAAAGAACTTGCAGTTAAATAATGAAAATGGAAATGAGGTCTGCAACTAATGAATGTTTTTATTTCAAATTAATCTGATGATTATTTCCTATATCAAGTGATTAATTGTGTGGTCGAAAATCTAGTCAATTGACTAAAAGAGTAGGGAAAAAAAAAAAAAAACTAAACATTTCAGCACTAATGGCAATAGACAACAAACATAATCTTATACTATTAAATCATACTACTGTAATATTATTTTCAATATTAGTTTGCAAACATCAATAAAATGTCTTGCATCCTATGTGAATTAATGTTTCATACCTCAAGTGAAGCAGAACCCTGAGTGGATTCGGACTGTGTTTCACTTGAAATTTTCATTGGTACCAAAACAACGGCTGACACAAAAACAATACTTTTTTTTAACATGTTAATATGCTGAAGAAGTACAAGTTTTCAGTCCAATTCAGAGGTGCAGCAGTGATTGATGGCTCGGCAGACTACGCTGAGGTTGACCTCACCGCTAGGGCCAGGCCATCCAAAACCCAATACCACTGAGCAAATATTATGGGTTAGAGTTAATTGCGCAAGTGGGTCAGGTTCAATTACACCCAGCTAAAAAGAACCCATTCACCACCACACCTTTATATAAACCTAGGTGGAGAGGGAGATGAGCTGAACCACCCCATAACGGAAAGAAAAATTCACACTCAAGCACATAAACTCACAGGCACATAAACTGTACATGTGTTGGTATATTTTTCTTATTTGCATAGATAACTGGGTAGATGTGATGTCATGCAAATATATTTTCAGTGCAGCTACAGTGAACTTGCTCACCACATATTTTTTTTAAGGATATTGCTTTTAACACAAAAAAGCACAATCTAACAAATACACTTGATACAAATTCCTTAAATTTGATGAAGATATGTACTGAGTGGGACATTTTACTGTTAACAAATGATCTTGTAAGCACTCCCTGATGGACAAACAATGGACATTTCTAGTTACTTATTAGCCGACATAAATCAGACATATCTGTTATATGCTAAAAAATACAGGTACCGTGATGAGATAGTGGTATAAGGTGCCGACTGTTAACAGCAACGTCCCTGGTTCATCTCCATCCAGGGACCTTTGTTGCATGCAATTCCCCAACTCATAACTCTACTGTCACTATCTAATCAAAAGAATAAAATCCCCCCAGAAATAATGATGAAAAAAGAATTTACACACCTGAGAAAACAAGCGTGCATAGTAAGGACAAACTGAGGGCGTGTAAATCTTTGGATGCCTATACCTATCCTGCAGAAAAAGTTGCTATTTTAGCATTGGAAACAACTGCCAAACATTTATCACGTTTTGAAGGCAGCACCTTTATGACCTGCCTTTTATTAGTAATTAAAAATATATATATATTTTAGCAAAAACCCTTCAGCAATGAGCACTGACTGAATACTGTCCAAACTCTCCAGAGGTGTTGTAACTAAAAATAAACGTAATCTTTACCTCTCCACAGATTTCAAGTGACAGGTCAAGTTATGGTTAAAATGAGAGGGAAAACCCTGAAGGAAAAAGTCAGTGCAGCGTATTGGCTGGGGTTCAGTAGTTCAGGTTGAAAAGGTTACCATTATCTGAAGGAGTGTCTGAGAGGCACAATGCAACCACTGACCTGTAACAGAAACCTTGCCAGTGGTCACAGAAGCTTTCAAAGAGGTACAAGGCCGTGTCTTTTATTAACATGGCCTTGGTTTAAACCAAGATGCCAATCACAGAACAATGCCAGTCACTACGTATTTGCCCTTTCTACACAGACTGGTTTGTAATGAGGCCAGTCTAGACAACAGGCCTGACCATAAAACAAAAGACAAGACTGGAAATAAGACATTTTTAAGTGAGGCTTGTGGCTTAAATATGAGCTCCTTCCGCTCGCTGATTTACTGTTAATCCCTCTTTTTCCTAATGGAGCCATTCATCTCAGCATCGGTTGTACAACAAATGTCAGGCATTTGTCCACATATGCAGTGTAGAAAAAGCATGGTTATTTATGAAGCACAAAATGCTGACGAGTTTATATTTCAACTGTAAAATTTCTCACTCATCTTGGTCACAGGTATTAAATCAAAACAAAATCTTGACGCTTGCTAAACAAATGGAACAATATGATATTTCTGCACCACGCCTCTGCTGCTGTTCTCCAATGCAGCCATCAAATTGTAAAAAGGCTTAAACCTACACTAAATACTCAAGACCAATAACGTTTCAAGGGAAGACGCTTTTGAACAGTTTTTCTAATTACCGTTTGCTTCTACGCCATTTCAGTGCGGTTTTCAATCTTTGAAATGAAACTGATAGTCTTTCAAACAATGAACCCTCTACATTCTTCAGTGCATTGTTTTATTCATGTTATTATAACACCAAACAAAACAATGTTTTCATTTTAAATGAACCTGCATGATTTGGAATGGACTGCATTTATATAGCGCTTTTCCAATCGTAGCGATCACTCAAAGCACTTTACAACACATGTCAGCGTTCACCCATGCACACACATTCATACAGAGTCACAGGCTGCCATACAAGGTGCCACATGCTCAGTCGTGGCACACACACACACACACACACACACACACACACACACACAC
>CALSCE010010667.1:1042328-1055404 GCA_943593645.1 Bovichtus variegatus | reverse complement strand
TGTGTGTGTGTGTGTGTGTGTGTGTGTGTGTGTGTGTGTGTGTGTGTACACTGTAAGGAGTTTCTACTGTTGCCAATCTGGCTAACAGAACAGAATGCTCTTTCTTTAAGGAAAGGAGATACTCCACGTAAGTGAGTGTAAGGAAGTAATTTTGTATGTCTCGGAGAAGGGATTTTTTATTTTATTTTTTTTACATAAAGCTTCAGATAACTGTCACTGTGATGAAACTCAGTTTGTGAAGTTTCAAGTCACCAGAGCAGCAATTAGCCTATTACAGCTTTGTGGCAAATAAGATGACAAGCCTCACACAGAGAAGATTTTATGCTTTATTGGATGTATTCTCAGATTCACTCATGGATTAATTTTTCCACTTTAAGAATAGCAGCACACAGCCAATCCCTAAGTGTTTCTTTAGAAAGTATACAGGATTGGGCAAATTGTGATACTTAAAGTCATAAAGACAATTGCAATTATTTTCATGGGATCACATAAATAGATCGCAGCCACTTACAAACTTCCCAACTAGGAACACACACGGTGATGAGTTACTGCTGTTTAACGGATGTGCCTGTGCTCATCCTCAAGCCCGATTGGGAGAATAAGATAGAAGCGAGATTTCTAATATCGGTGTAACAATATGCCTATTTATACTGAAATGTTTGGTATAGGAGGTTCAGTTGGGTTTGCGACTTTCTTTGGTTTTGTTCGCTCTGTGAACCAAATATTTACTGTTGAATTAGCCTCATGCACTCTAATTAGGTCTATAACTTGGCACTTATGGAACATAAATTCAAAGAGCAAGCTCCACCAGGAAAGCTTTGGCAGGGGGACATTTGTGATCTGGTATCTGCAGGAAATTATCCACCGCCCTGTATAAACAAGCACAAGCTGCAGTTGTCCAGGAATAATCCAGCCTGTATAAACATGTACAAAGTGTAGTTGTCCAGGAATTATCCACCACCTTGTATAAATGAGCAGAAGCTGCAGTTGTCCAGGAATTACCTACTGCCCCGTAAAAATGAGCAGAAACTACAACTGGTCTTTAACCTCCCCAAATTCTCCCACACTACAAAGCTCCTCCTTCACTGGTTACCAGTGGCTGCCCAAATCTGCTTCAAAACTCTGGTGCTGGCCTACCGTCCGGTGAATGGATCAGGCCCTTCCCACATCCAGGCCATGATCAAACCATACACCCCAGCTCGCTCACTTCGCTCGGCATCGGCCAATCGGCTCGCTATTCCCGCACTGCAAGTGGGACCCAGATAACCCTCAAATAAAACCTGTTTGTTTGCTATCCTGGCTCCAAAATGGTGGAATGAGCTCCCCATTGATATCAGGTCAGCAGAAAGTCTTCACACCTTCTGTCGCAGACTGAAAACCCACCTGTTTCGACTGCACCTTGGCCAATGAAAAATAAAATAAAAAAAGATTTCTTATTTCTGTATGTAGCACTTATTATTTCACCTATTTGAAGCTAATGCACTTGCAAGATTCTTACTGTTCGGAGCTATATCCTCATGATTGTATGCACTTATTGTAAGTCGCTTTGGAAAAAAGCGTCAGCTAATGGTCTTCACGCTTCAGCATTTCATTTGCGCTCGCCATAATGACTGACTCGCACGGCGAAACAGCTTGTTGTGCTAACCTCAGCACATGTTACTAACCGTTACAGCCTTACAAGATACAGTCCAGGGATTATTCACTGCCCTGTGTAAATGATCTGCAGTTGAACAGGAATTATCCATTATCCCAGCAGTAGTTCTCACACCGAATTTTCGTAAATAAATTAAAACAAAATTGTTTTCTGCCCTTTTGTTTTTCATGCTGTACCAAATCCCAAAACTGAGGTTTATACCGAACTGTGGATTCTGTGTACCATAACACAACCAATGTAAAAATACAATTCTAAACAAGCACAACATATTAATACAGTATATGCCAACCATGGTGCTTTGAAAAGCATTACTCTGGAATAGAGGTTCGGTTAAACTGTCCTTGATTACAGAGCAAGACAATCCGAAACGCCACCTACTACCAGGAGAAATCTTGGTTTAAAGTGTTTCTTCCCCTGTAACAAAGAGCATCTTGGCCTTAGTAAACACAAAAAGAACCTCAGCTCTTGTGTATCTTTAGTACACTGCACAGACCACAAATCCGAAACTCTTTTCACCAAGCTTTCCCATTTCTTTCCCATTACACTATCTTACATCTTTCCATAAAAGTGCCAATCCTCTGAAATATCACAAACACCTTTGAAGAGAAGCCATCTCCAGAGTAGATTAAATGGCAGCAGAGGCTCCAAATGAGGTGCTTAAGCAGCATGAGCCACTGCCGCCTATTGCCAAAATAGCACCCCCTTCACTGGTTCCAAAGAGCTTCTTTACCTCCATTTGTTCAAACGGCATTGCCATTAGGCCGTCTCCATGGCAACGTCTCAACGCTGGCCCGTTAACCGCATGGCAATAATGAAGCACAGTGGCAGCTTTACTGACTGATTCGTCATTAATCTTAATGTGTGTCTGGCAGCTTCTCTGAGCAGCACAACAAATCACTGAGAGTGTGGGAGGAAGTTAACGCTCACAGTCTCTTTTTATCCTTCTAACAATTTTCTATGTTTTGACTGCGACACCTTGTGTGACATGTTGATAAGAAGAAGATTAGTCTTTGGAGCAATAAGGAAACAACTGATGTGGGAAAGACGTCTGAAATCCTATCAGCGTGCCATATAGAGCCTACCTGTCGTCAGCATCTTTACAAGAGCAAATAAAGCGTGGCTGACACAAAAACTAAACAATAGACAACTCCTAAATTAAACCCACAAGTGAGCCAAGTGGCAATGATTAATTTCGTCGCAATTTTAAATTAGTACAGGCGAGTTTGAATTATGATTATAGCTCCCTCTTTTCACTAACCTCTTTTCTTTGAAATCCTGACAGGCCTTTGGGATCCCTGGTCCATATAAAAAATGCATTCCTGCTGCCGTCCTTTTCACAGAATCATGAATCTAAGTTCACACACCTAACTTCCATTTATCAAACACATGTCAGTTATGTAAGGGAAGATCAAGGTGGAGGTATCTGAGCACACAGGGCTTGTATTCAAATGTTTCGGATCAACGTTTTTAAGGATTTTTTTTTTGTTTTAGTTTCTTATCTTAAATTATTATTTTTTTTAAATATATATATATATTCAGGCATTGTGATGCCAAAACTGCCTTTGACTATCCAAGTGAAACAGGGAGATGTAAAAATGATGTGTCAGTCCAATTAGTTTGAGATGGGCTCTTTCCTCCCAGAGCCTTCCCACTAAATATTAGCTTTCCGACGCTCCACAGTAAAGTAAGTAACCAACAATAGCTACTTTCCTGTACAAATATTCCTGCGCTCCATGAAAGCAAAAAAGAAAAGCAGTAAAATGTTTTCCATAGACTCCAAACACAGCACAGACGTCAGGCCTGAAAACAAAATGTTAGCGCTTAATTCCTTTTGACAGGTTTACTTCATGCTTTTAGCGTGTTTAAAAGCCTCCCAATTCATTTTAGAGTGGATGGCGAGTCACCATGGAAAACATGCAGGCGAGTAAAAAAAACTTCCTTCTAAAGTGAGGAAGTGTAATCTTCAACTGCTGCAAAATGGACGAAATTAAAACAGAAAGAAGAGAAACGAGAGAGGGTGTATCCTTGGCATTGACCCCAAAACGTCCTGCATGTGTGTAGCCAGCTGTGGCTGTTGAACCACTCAGTAAGACAGTTAGTACTGACAGTGTCAAACACAAGCCTGGCTACAACAAAAACACTATTTACAAATGTTACTTATTTTCGTTGGGTTTTGTTAAATGGTCTTTTGTCAACATAATGTGTAAAGCAACATATGCATCCCAACCCCTTGTTCCTGTAAATTATGTTTCATCAACAACTCAGCGCTGAAAGTTGATTCAATTGATAGTTCATTAATACAAGAGAAGAAAATGGCAAGTCCTCACAATTGTGAAGCTTTAACAAGGCACTTTTTCTTGAAAATTGATTAAACGCTTAATTGATTATAAAATGGTTGTGTAAATTAATACAATGTGTAATGTAAATTTTATGTATATCAAACAATGGTAGATTTCATCTCTAAAATTATTTATTCTCAATCTGGTGGAGAAAGAGGAGAGACTTGTGTGAGTCACATTAGTTTAATGTAATGTACTTTATTTGTGGAAATTCATTTAGTCATTCTGTTATTTTCTTGTTTAATTGTAAAAAAAAAAAAAAAAAAGAAGAAAAAAAAAAAAAAAAGCAGTTTTACCAAATGAAATATAATACAGCCTTTCGCTCTGATCTATTAGACTTGGGCTGTTTCAACTAGAAAACACTCAAGCCTATCTGAATACCCAAAAGATTAGGAAGCACTTTGGCTCACAATTTGTCTCAATGTAAAAACACACAGCCCCAGAAGACTTCAGACACTAGAAAGATCTCATGGCGTGTGTCATCGTGTGAGACTTATTGAAGGTTAAGTATTCTCGTGCTGGGCTTAAGGCCTTACTCTTCCAGCCACATATCACATTTATCAAGACTGGGCTGGAGCACAACAAGTGGCGGGAGAAGGATGCGGTGTGCAGAAGCCAAAACTCATTTGGTGTCTTCTAATCAAAAAGGCCTTTTAGGCGAAACTTTAAGCTTTGGAGGTTCCATATCAGCAGATAGGAATTTGATTTATAGACTGCTTGGAGGCTTGGGTACATAAATACAGTCTAACATTTCCAACTTGCTGTGTGCACTCGAAACACCTCTTCTTTCAAAGCTCTTGACAGCAATTCAAGATTGTGAGTAATCAAGGTGATGTATGTACTTGCCACATTAGAATTTCAGACCATTCAGGTGTTCCTCGCAGCTTAGAAATATCATTTTTACATGTTGAAAAATAAAATAAAAATGTACTTCAAACTTTTTGCCCAAGATAGACTTGACATACTGTACTGGCCATTTTCCACCAAGTAGTTCTTTGTTTCTACATTGTCTAAACCCATCTAAAAAGGCAGGAACTACATTTTGACCCTGGTACCTCCGGTCAATATGCAGGTAACCTTCCAGATTTCCTGACAGTGTTCCTGAGGCCAAAAAAAGGTTCCTGGATCACAAAAACAATTCTAGCGGTGGAACTTTTGTTCACAATATTGAATAAAACACATTTCCTGTCCCACATAGGAAAGTACAGTCCTGCAAACTCATTCATGCATCTAGCTAAGAAGGTGCTGAGCTCCCGTACCTAAGCAGTGAAGTGAAGAAATGGCATCATTCTTTTAATGGCTTAGATCCTTAAATTAATCATCATCAAGATTCCAGTGATATTTTACCGTACATAGTATTACAATTTTATGATGATGCGTTTCATAAAGAGAAGAGGGTTTTGTTGTTGGCCTCCCGCTGGGAAAGCATTATAGAGAGTATAGTCAAATGCATATGCTATTCTGCCCTGATTTCCATTTTACAAGATTATAAGTGTTAAAAACAAATAGGCAATGCAAAAGACTGTGATTCTTTCAAGCAAAAGGTGATTAGTTCTCCTTATCCTTTATAGCACAGCTTCAATCTTTTCAAATGAAAATGTACATATTACTGATGGGTAACAAATAAGTCTGACTGATCTTTAGTTGACTTAGTTAGTGTACATTTAGTTTTTATAAAAAAGGGGAAAAAGCATTACAGTTAATACAAACTGCATTACAAAAGTATTTCAGGACTGGTGAACAAAGACCAATTTACATATGGTTGGGTCTCCAGCTAATCGGAGTCACCTCAAACATGCAAATCATGTTCAAGTTTTAACAGAGAAAATTGTTCTTTCCATCTGTTCCAACATGGAACTAGGGCTACAACTCAATTATTTTCATTAATGATTAATCTGCTCATTATTTTATTAATTCATCGACTAAATGTTTTGTCTATGATATCAAAAGGTAGTGAAAAAATGTCCAAGGTGGCATCTTCAAATATATATCGTTTCAGCTTGACATGGAACAATCAAACTTGAGTTTGTCAACAAAAACTGATAGATAGATACCAGTCAAAAAAAAGGTTTACTGTCAAAGATCAGTTCTGACACCATCCCGTCTGTGTAATGTGCACATATGCAGTAGAAAGTGAAACGGGGATTCTTATGATGAAAAGTAACTCATTTATATAGGGCTATAAAAGCTATTTTTAGTCTGATGCCACCAATCGACAATATTATATGTCAGGTCCATGCATAAACAATTAGATAGTATGATAATGTTTTCCTAAAAAGTAAGAACCATGAGACAACACAACACAATTCTCCACTGAGGCCAGGCTAATGACTCTTTTGCAGAAGTACGCTTATTGGATGAGAGAAAAGAAACTCATGGATACAGTTGGAGTGAAAACAAAAGGCCATTAATCAATTAGTTAATTCACCACTATTTTCTTGACCAAAAACTTTCAAAGAGAAAATTACTGGCAAAAAAACAATAATGAAAATTAACATTAGTTGCAGTCCTAGATACATTAATGGAAAGAAAATCTAATTTGACTGCAGGTACTCCAGGCAGTCTGCAGTTGTGGCCAGAGTGCATCAAACTTAAGTGGTCAAACTGACTTGGATATTTTTTAAAAGGCACAAATTGACAGACTGACATATTGGTCCTTATTTACATTACTACAAAAAGAAAAACACCAGAGGGAATTTGCCACAATATTATTGGGTAGAGTGGAGTCTATAAATCAAATGTTTATGTGCAACCTGACTCCTATGTAATCACATGTGGAACAACAAGAGGCATTAACATTGGACTGATGCCAAGTCTCACCAAACAACTGAAGTGGGGGTCAAAAATCCTGAAGGAGAAGATATTTTAATTGATCCCTTCCTGGCCAGATGCTCCATTAGTACTCCTTTACCTCACACACACCATGCATGATTGACCACAAAGATTAAAGGCCCTTATACACTGTGTGACTTTGGCTGTCCAAGAAGGAAAGCTCACAATCATGAGAGAAACATGTTGAAAATATTTTGGCCATCACTCCAGAACAGTGGTTCCTACACAACACTGTCAAATGCTATAGAAAGCCTAATCAGAGCTTTGGCAACCAGAGACAGCTGGAATCAAAAATCTGACCGTGTAAGAAATGTTGGACCAAATTCACACAATGTGACTACAGCTCCAACCCATCTCTGCAAACCAACCTATCAGAATACAGCATGAGATGACACAGTATACACTGATCAATCCAGCACTGCAAGTGCCCATAGACATATTTATGAAGATGCACATAAATATTATTTAATTTATACTCCATTAGTGTACCACTTTAGTGTTATGATTCAGTATGCGTTCATTTTACAATCTGACCTAGGTTGCAACCCAGAATCTTTAGATTTATCCAGAGCTATGATTAATTGATTATTCAATTATTCGATCAAAAGAAAATTAATCTGCAACTATTTTGATAATTGATCAAACGTTTTAAATAGTTTTTTCAGGCAAAAATGCCCAAACCGTTCTGGTTCCAGCTTGTCAGATGTCAAAATTTGATGCTTGACTTTGTCATATATGATTGAAAACTGGACATAGCTGGCACAGAACATGCAAGATTGCCATTATCGCACAGTGTTTTAGTAGCTTATAACATATGTGTGCATATGCAGAGTATGTGTGTACATTCATTTGTGGTTGGGAGACTGCACAAGTTTATAATGAATAGGAATTATACAAGTCTAACCTTAAGACTTCCGATTTTGCAATACGTTTTAGGCTCACTGGCTTGTTTTGAGCAGAGTGCCTGACTGACACATCATACCCGTCACTGCTTTACAGCACCAAAATCAAGCGACACTTACGTACACGGTTTGTTCATATCCAAAGAAGCATCCGTTAGTACGTTTCAAACCGACACCGTCTGTTTGGAGTGACAATTAGAAGAAACACTAAAATGCTCCAAACTGACAACCATCATAAAATGCATTTTTGCATCATTAAACGTTATTCCATCTTCATAGACACACATCACTGGTTTAATTTGCAACTATATAGTACCAACCCTTTGCAACGGGACACACTATTGTCTCTGCTCACAGAAAAACAACTTCCTTTTCTCCACAATATGGACCAGTACAGAGATACTTAAAAACAAGGAATTTCTCTCCATAGATGTCAGAATTCAGAGTCAGCTACAGAGACTTGGTGACATGATCAAGGGCACATGAGCACTGTAGATGCTTGATGCTGATATGGGTTCGAACCCAGCTAATTTTTTTTGAAGGTCTCCCCCTCTCACAACATAGGAAACCAAGGTGCCTTGAAGAAATAGTGCAAAAAGAAACATCACAAGAGACGAAATAAAGCAGAAATATAGGTTTTCTTACCTCTTTTTGGTTTAGGGAAGCTTTCGTGCAGGTGAAAAACTACTTTCTCCACAAAGTGCTGAATGTTGCTGTGCTCTGGTCCTCGGACAAACACCATCCAGTCGTGGGTGAAGCCTTCCACAGTGGGTTTCTTTCTGAACTGGGCACGATGACCAAGTTCTAGTTTCACCTGAACAGCACCCTGCGAATTAAAATGATGTTGCGTTACTACTCAAATCCAAGAAAAAAAAAAACACAAAAAAAAAAAACTTCGAAGTGACTAAAACACGTGTTTGATTGAATATCTAAAGAATTTCTTGCCCAAGATGTACATACTGCACACTTAAAAGCCCGAACGCCGAGGTTAAAATAAACGAATCTATGACTTTGATATGCTGCTTTCATCAAATGTTTTATAAAGCGGCACATTATACAGTTAGTAGGCCTGTATGTACGTCTACTGCATGGAGAACATCATGTAAAACTCTATTTAAAAAAAAAAAAAGAATCAGCTAATTTAATGACACTAATCTCCACGCCCGCGTTATTATGATGTATGGCGTTTTATTATTAGTTTAAGCATACACGTACATTCAGAATATATAGCGCTCAGTAAACATTTCCAAAAACTTTATATTATGGAAATTTGCTCCCACTGTTTTCAACCATTGGTAACGTAACCGTTACATGGCTGTTGAAAGTAATGCAAATAACAAAAACCCTTAAGAAAGTTGACATTTCACCCAATGTACGTGCTTCTTCATGCACTGCGTGTAAAATTGTGCCGATGTGAAGGATGGACTGCCACCTTAATTGGAAATCGTCTTCATTTACGCATTAGCAAACGCGTTTTTGGAGGTAAGGAGAAAAATATAAAAACTGCCAGGTTTCTGAGCGAATTGTTGCACTATACTGTTCATTCAGAACATAGCGGCACGTATCGGCTCTTGCTAGCTGTACGGCTTGAAAATCCTCGTTACGGAGTAAAAACCACCGACTCCTCCGGTGTGACAAAACAGCAAAATGTCCAAAAATAATACTCCATTAGATCGGACTGGAAAGAAAATCCTCCAATTGGCTACTCACCGAGTTGGCCATTCTTGAGGCCCCGCGTTACTGTTATTTCATGGAGAATTAGTATTAAATGAGAGTAGAGGTGAGTACAGTTTGCCTATGACGGCGGACATGGTCTCTCCTGGACTGAAGTCAGACTCAAGACTTTCAAAGCCTCGCCGGCTATAAATCGCCCGCAATATTCTAGAGAAATTCCACTCCGGACTTTCAAAATAAAACCCCTGCAGTGCGGTCCTGTTCAGTGTACCTACCTAAATTGCAGAACACTGTTGTCAAAGCAATGCTTTTGCCACTTTGCGTTAAATTGACACGGTATTTTCATTGTATTTAGCCCTGCCATAGCCAGGATTAAAAAATACTAAATTCATGAGTCCGAGCCCCCCCAACCCCACTCCTAGAAATCGTAGACCAGGCACCAAATATTGTTTTAAAGTTATTTAAACATTAGATGTATCTTATTTTTTATTTAGTCAACTATTTGATTGCCTACGAACTGTATTTCCTAACATTAAGCTCTAAATGCTATGCCTTGACTAAAATGCTGACTCTGGTGGGGAAGTTATTGATTTATTTACTGTCGGCCAAAAAGTGATCAAATCGAGACATATTGAGTCTTAAAAATACTCAATCAGCATATGAAAGTTCACTACATCACATAGCAATGTTACAATGTAGCACCCAAGTGAGGAAGTGGAAGTCTGAATGTATGTCTGTTATTCTTAATGTTGAATAATCAGCGTGGTTGAATAAAAACCTTCATAGACCCCTAGATGTTTAATGTCAAAGGGCCGACCTGTCAATACATACGACATACGAAATAACTTAGACCCTTGTAGCTGTAGCTGTAGCTGTGTAAAACAACTTGAATATAACAGCTGCTCTTTGCCCATCTCAATAAATAAATCATGGACTGCTCTCAACTATAACAGTGGATACTCTTTAAACATAATCTACAAGAACCAGTTATGGTTAGGAGGATACTTCTTACTTTACTGTTAAGACTTATATTCTCTATTGCTACTGCTATTCAACTACTACCAAACTATTGAGAAATTAAGATAAAGTACAGCTTCATTTCCTGACAAATGACTCAATGACATAATATTATTTTCTTCTCGTCCATTATTTTCCATTCTTTTATTTTGAACGTCAAATGTTCTTATTTCTGTTACTTCTCTTCCTCAATTCGGCGAATTTAACAATGCTGAGGGGAAAAGCGCACGCGCAGCTTGGTGTACACGCTGGGGCTGCAGACAGAGCACGAGACAGAAAGAGCCAATAAGAGAACACCAGACACTGGGCCTCCAATCAGGTGGCCACCACTATCCTGTAATTATGTTGCATTCAAGTCCCAGGGGAAAACCGGCAAATGAAGCATGTTTAACAGTTTTAACGAGATGTTCCAGTTTAAAGCAGTCAAACGCCAACATGTGCGATTGATGTGATTAAAATGGTTAAATGTGACAACACCTGCATTTCAACAAACAAACCTGAAACACAACTTTTACAAGCTATTATGACTATTGATGCAAAGACTGCATTTTTATGGGAAGCATTTAAAACGGTTGGTTATAGGTTTATCGTCACATAATTCTGACTCTTTGTTGTCTTCGTGTATAGCTAATTATTAACCTCTAAACTTTAGAGTCCAAGTTTTAAGCCTTTAGAGTCAGTAGCATACATTATCAAAATGATATGAGAAATAACCTCTCCCATAATCTATGTAATCTGACTTGTTAACAATTTGTAAATGAGTTAATTTGTTAAAAAAAGGAAGTTTTATTTCCCATTTCTACACGCAAGTTGTAAAGTTTTTAATTGTTGAAATATTATTATTTTTTAAAATCCAATGTTAGTTTGTATTTTCATGTTAAAATGCACAATCACCGCCAATATTGAAATCAAAATGAAAACTCAGCTGATAGATTGTTACCCAAAGCGCAATTATCACACAATACTACTTTGATTATATTCTTACGTATATTATTGTTCTTTACTAGCCATTCCTGTATAATTTTTTTAATTCTTCCTACTCAGGTCACCCTTGTAAACGCGATCTCAATGGTGATAAAAAAAACAAACAAACAATGATTTCATTTAATATAGGCAGTCATTGACTTATTTACAGTCCCCATGTCTCACTCTTAATACAAAGAAGTATAGTCCATTATATGAGGGAATTATTAAACCAGTTGTTAACACTGAATAAAAGCTCTGATGTATATATCGTATCGTAAACGTGTTATTCAACGCATTCTTATGAAGTTTTAATTAACGTCTTGATTGTTACACTAAGTTTCTTACACCATGATTTGCAGTACATTTTAGATGGTTAGATGGTCGACCCAAAGACTGCGTGGTGTGACCATGTGTGTGACAGTCGTTCTCTATCAATTTTGTCCATTCATACACGCCGTAGTTTCATGCGGGTTTGCAGGAGGCAGGATCTGGGTGAATGAGGTAAAGTTAGATCAGTAACTTGTATAACTTTTATTTACTTTTAACTGAGCGACTTATATGTTACCCTGGCTACTGCAGGAAGAAACGCAGTCCTCTTGGCTTTATTATCACGAATGCCAGATGAATAGCTTGAGCTTTTGTGTTGATAACTCAGTTGTAGCTGTTATTAGCCGGTTCAGCTAGCTAACTTAACTTGCTAGCTTGTGTGTTGTATTTTAGTTATTATAATTACTATGTATGTTCTTGTCAAACAAAGATTTGTGCTATAGTTCTCTTACGTGACTGGTTATGTATGCACGACACGTAGCCAGCATCAGGATTAGGACTAGCTTTAGAAAACGCGCTACAGTAAACCCCATTAAAAATCCTTCAACTTTATTTCCACTAACTTATTATTGAAAGATTATAACGCACACCACGCTACTGAGAGAATCGTCTGACAGTGCAGAACGCATCCTTTAATTCGGCACAAATGTAATCTACCAAACGGCATGGTTTAAAAAAAAAACAACAACAACTCATTTGCTGCCAAAGTACACCATCGTGGGCTACAGCTGCATCATTGATGTAACACCACCTGGATTGTAATGTAAAATGTATATATAATATTGGGTAATGTTTCATAAAATGTGAAAGGAAGTTAGCATACAATAGTCATGATAGTGAATGTGGTGATGTTGATGTTTATCACAACAGCAGTGATGTATATTACACTTTATAATATGCTTGAGTATAAGGGTAATACCTATCATAGTCTTGCTTTGGTCAGAATATCTTCTAAGGTTTTGTATAGTTAATGTTTCTGCTGGGTTAGTACTTTACATCCTCAGGTGGCCATGTTGGAGGTCCACAGCTCTTTTTAAAACCTTTGCATTTTAAAACTTTTTTAACAAGACTATTACTGTGCCACAGAAAGCTAAATCAGTGTCCGTCAATATGTGTTATAAATTAAAATAGTATTTGTTGAACTATGAAGCCTTTTATAAAAATAAATATAATAATTAAATAAAAATATTATTAATATTATTTGATTTATTTTTTTATATCATACTTATTTAAATGAATGAATCTGAAAAAAATGTACGGACCCCCTGGCAGAGTGCCATGGACTCCTGTGTGTCCCCCGACCCCACTTTTGAGAATCACTGCATAGAATCACATATATATGTATATATATATATATATATATAT
>CALSCE010010667.1:1016539-1030215 GCA_943593645.1 Bovichtus variegatus | reverse complement strand
TCTCTCTCTCTCTCTCTCTCTCTCTCTCTCTCTCTCTCTCTCTCTCTGTCGCTCGACCACAGTGGCTACACCCTGAGCTACCCCTGAAAGATCCTACGCTACTCTTATAACACTATGTTTCCATCCAAACATTTTTATGTGAATTTTCAATTTATCAAAGATGGATGTAAGTGACAACTCCAGCAGAACTTTCCCCAGAGCTGTCAAACACACTGCTGCATCCGTAGGGGAGATTCTTCACTATAAATCAAGACATTCGTTATTGGCACCTCTCTGTCATGATGTTGCGTCCTTAAGCAACAAATACGGTCTCATGTGAGCTGAAACCGAACAACCTGCCCAACAGCATTAAGATCTAGACAGCCAAGCTCTCCCTTTCCATTCTTTTCCCCATGACATTGGAACCTCTTACTCAGGTAGACACTTTATGTACCCAGGGGATGAATAAGCACCTAATTCACTTTCTATTTTGAAGCCACATTTGTAACATTGGTTTTGATTTCCCTTGATTGTGGATTCCAACGATTATGCAAAAGGATCACGTTCAGCTCAAATAATAGCGATCCGGTGATTATGTAATACTTGTGACAGGCCTACCGAACACGAATCAACTGATATTGATCTTCTCATCTCACTCTCGGAAAGAAGATTTACTTGAACAAAAATCATCAGCAGTACAATTTTCCTCCTTTTGAGTCTTTGTTGATCTTCTCTGTGTCGTGTCTTTGGCTTGAACTGTGAACAGAAATGTCCAGGGGCTGATAAAGGTCATTGGACGGCTGCTACAGATGCAGGCGGACCAGAGAGACAGAGAAACACACTTCACCTGTCCTTACTCCATCAGGTCAGTCTTTGCCACACAGTATTTGGCTTGTGTAGTATCTTTGTGTGGTGTCTGTTATTAAAAAAAAAAAATCAATAAAAAAATCAATGTATCAATGTTTGTGACTGTTGTGTTGTTTTAATCTATTATATTACACATGTAGCAAATAATGCAGCACATTACTACCGCCTAAATTAGTATTTATGTTTTCTAGTCACAACAAGAAATAACGGATTATGAGTGTTCTTAGTCGAAACTGCAGCTGGATTTATACATCATAAATAGGGCCAGACAGAAACGTGTGGTTGTTACGTTTCCGTTGTTTCACTCTCTTTTTACCAGGGGACTGCTAAAGAACCCAGAGTAGGACACAATTTCAATAGAACTCTGCTTGAACTCCTTTTTCACTTTTTGATATATGAGGGAAATTCTGCACACACTTACATATTACCATGGTTACCAATTGTCTTGTATGAATAAAGGCTATGCTTCACACAAATATGGGACGTTGCTAACTTGACAGTTGACAATCACAGATAACTTTAACTGCAGTTTAGCTTTTGAATTTATACTATAATCACATATTTGCTATCACACAATCCTACAGTTGGTCTGCTTTGTTTTCACATTAAAAACAAACGGCACCACAATTTGCTTGGAAGCGGAACAATACCCACATGTGGTCTCAGACTGGTTGTTTAGTTTTTGCCAGAGTTCGATGCACAGCTTTCCCTCCTGCCCAAACAGACCAGAGCTATTAACGTGTCCGACTGTTGCTTGTTCAACAATGTTTTCAGCACGCAACTTCCCCTAAAACCCCAAATTGTCGGTTTTACTTTTTCTGTTTACGTACAGATGTAACAAGTGAGGTGCATCGTGTTAATCAGTGAGCTGCTTTAGTGGTGTTGGAAGCTGTACCTTTGAGACAGAACCTGGTTAGCTAGTGACATGTTACAGTAGGAAACACATGGGTGTAAAAAATGAAATGAATGATGGTTGAATTCCATTTTGCCGCTTCAGCTTCAGGGTGCCCTTGGTATTGTTCACGCTGGCTAACTGTCATGGCTTAACGGGGACACCTGAAAAGAACGGAGACGTTGTTATTTCATCAACATTTTTTTATCAATTCTGTCAAATCACAAAACAATCTCAGAAGTTGCTTTGAACAGTATTTTAACCAGTGCAAATGGAGGTCAAACTTACTTGCACGCTTGTGTTACTGCTTTTGAGAACTCAAGAGAACAGTCTTGTTGTTTGTAGTTCAGGTCAGTCTAACTCCTCCTCCTCCTCCTCCTCCTCCTCCTCCTCCTCCTCTTCCTCCTCTCGCACCTCTGCCAAGATCCTGGGGCCTCCTTAATCAGTTACAGCGGGTGATAAAAAGACTGCTGCATTGTCTTTTTTTCTTTTCCTTCATGTTACCCTTCCTCCCTCCTGCTCTCCATGTTCCTCTCTCTACCTCCTCACCTCCTTTTTTTTTTTTACTCACTCCCTCTTAACCTCTCTTTCTTCACATCTCTATCCCTTCTTTCTTTCTCTCTACGGCCTTCTCCTTTTCCCCATTGTCCTTTGCTTTCTCATTCTGTCTTCATCGCTGTCTCTGCTGTCTGCGTCTGTCTGGCAGCCTGTACCTCCCTGGTGGGAAGATGAATGTGTTGAGGGCAGCAGGGTGGCACCGTTGGCCTGGCAGTCTGGCCCTCCATTGGTCGTTGGGCCTGGCACTGCTGGGTAACTGTTAATGCTGCAGGATTAATGGAGGATGCACACTGGTGCCCATTGTTGACCGTCTGCTCGCCGCTGCCCGGTGCAATCTGCCACTGAGACTCCGAGCCCCTTCAGCCCCCTGCAGGATCAGGGAAGGTTCAGGGCTCTGTCCGTCACACCACCTCATTTCTCATGTGATGTTAGTCTGGCTGTAAAGTGAAGTCAATCCTGAGTGTTCCCTGAGGGCTTTCCCACATACTCAATGTATCTGGCCTGCCTGCTCAGGTCTGGGGAAATAGTATGTAGCAAATTTATATTCTAATATGAGTCTGTATTACTATTAAATTGTGGACTGATACTGCAATAGACACTATAGCCATTTTATGGTACCCGTTTTGTTTTGTTTACATTAAATCTGGGTAGTTAGTGGGGCTGAAATTGATCAGATCACTAGTGCAATTTCCAAATCGCAGAAGGTGCAATATTTGTTAAAGTCAAAATATGTTTCAAGATGCCATTCTGAATTAGAGCTGCAACAATCAGTCGACTAATCGGTTAGTTTATCAACAGAAAAAAAAGTCTAAGTCTCTAAAATGTCAGAAAATGCTGTTTTCAGCCTTTCAACTATGGAGATTACCTGCATTTCTCTGTTTGATATCATATTAAAGTGTATATCTTTGGGTTTTGGACTGAGAAAATAAGACATTTAACAGCATTTCCTTAGACAAATTGAGATGGGTATTTTTTGGATTGATCGAGAAAATATTCGGCAGATTGATCGAAAAAAAATCATTAGTTGCTCCTCTAATCTGAATTTAGTATTGTGATACTGCAGAGGTGTCCCCGCTTACAAATCGTATTCTACAGACCTAATGACTCGTGCAGTAGTGCATGATAATATGAAAAAATTAGGTTCCTCTTGCTCCTCATGATGACATTTGCAAAATACCAGCGCCCAAAGAAAAGAACCAATCAGAGCTGAGGAGTCTCTAAAACAGTGTCAATCACGGCTTGTGAATTCCAATCAAACTGCCAAACTAGGCAACACTGATCAAACAGGAATCAAGATTATGTTACTGCATTGCCTATTTTTTTCGCCTCAAATATTTCCAGAAACATATTTAGTATACTGTTTATCTGGAAAATTAGAACATTTTGTAGCCCGTCCGCCATGTTGAAAGCAGTCGAAAAATAGACATTGCAGTAACAGAATCTTGATTGTTTGATAATTAAACCGGTCTGTGTCCCAACCCCCTCAGAGGTTGGTTTAACCTGCAGACATCCCCAGGAAGCTGAGCCTGACAGCAGACGGATCTTACCTGGCCCATTTGTCTGCCAGCACTCTGATTCGGCGGTGAACTTGGATTTGAACTCAAAGGAGGAAGGTCTCTGCCTTGACTTCCTGCCACTTCCTTTGTGTGGCAGTTGAAAAGTAGGGAGCGGTGTGAGAGGCTGATGGATGGGAGCTGTATTGAAGCTGAAGTTTTGGAGACAGCCACAGGGAACCTAAGGAGGGGGGACAGAGATGGTCAGACAGATTACACTGTGTGAAGAGTGGGAAGTAGGAGGAGGGGGGATTCAGCCGCGGAGTAGTCTCTGCCTGGGCCACGCTGCAGGCATGCACAGACATGCTCAGTCATTGAACTTCCTTCCTACACTTAAATATGTGATTGATGGACTGCATTGGTTAAGTGGACCTGATGGTGGCGTTCACCCCACACACACACGCACACACAATCCTGTTGTGTTAACCTCTGGCCTGTCTGTGGGCTGGAATCTTAACAATACACAGAGGCCTCACCTTGGATTTGACCCCAGTGTTTTGTCTGGAATTAATGGGTTTGCAAATCCAAGAGTAATGGAGGCTGTGTGTTGTTTACACTCACAGGCAGGACAGGTAGAGGGCGGGAACTTGGCAATGTTGAGAAACTCTAGGTTTCTCTCCTCGGCTAAAGATCATTTGTAAGGGGAAGAAGCTCCTCTGTAAGTGTTTCTGTATTCCCAACAAATCCATGGCTGGAGCATATAAGCTTGTATATGGAAGGTATTTTGCATTTTTTTACTAAAGCATGAAACGTTCTCCAGCGTTTCTATAAACCATGAAGTTTATTTTCAGACGTGAAGGCATTTCAGATTTGACCTCTTGGACTAAGCTGAGGGCTAACAAATGTCAGGCTGTCGAATAAAAATAAATAAATAAATGTTTTTACTTTTTAGCAGGCATAAAGGATGTGTACATCAATTATGTTTTATTTTTACGTTCTTATTACACATAGATTGTGTTAACTCTGTTTTAATAAAGTAAAACCTATGGGGTAACCACACAACACACGCACACACACGTGCACACAAAAAGTGGACTTCACACGTCATATTAGTAATTAAGTAAGTAATAATTTGATTCTGTTTCATGGTAGAAGTGCATCTAAGCTAAACCAGTGATTCCTGCAGTTGTGGAAGACGGGGAAACACTGACCAATCAGAGCAGACTGTGTTTTTTGGAAGGGGGGCCAAAAAGATACGGGTGCTAAAACAGAGCATTTCAAAAAGAGGGTGAAAACGGGTGTTAGCAATATGAGTAATGTTGTGTTTTTTTTATTTTTTTTTTTTAAACAATAAAGCTTGTTAACATGTTCTAGTAGAAACAAAAATACAAATATGAACTTGAAAATGAGCATCATATGTCTCCTTTCATCATATGCTACAACATGCAAACCACAGAAAAAAAAAGATTACGTTATGAAAAACACTTTGGAAAATAGTCTCAAACATGTAGGATTAAAAGGACGAAGCTACCAGTCCAGACCTTGTGATAGATATTATCTTCTTTGATATATTCTACGCTCGTAATATCTTCTACAGTATGTCAACATCTACTAGACAGATTGGCACCAAATTGTGAACTGTTGGTTGGGTTGCCATGGAATTTGGTACAGAGCTTCATGTTCCCCACAGGATGACTAGAGACTACTTTGGTGATTCCTTAACATTTCATCGAGTAAATCTAGTAACATCTGTATCACATCTGTAATGGGATTTTGCTCTGTCGTGGTGTTTTGCAGGAGCAGCCCTCACCCATACATCTCTGCGCTAGAGAACCGAGTGGACTCCTGGCCAGCTCTGCTGCTGGAGATTGATGACTTCATTCAGCAGGCTGCTGAGAGGTTAGCATGGCTGCCACAGAGGCCTTGAACGCTCCATCCAAGCACCCCCTCTGTCACTGCATGAATTTAAAGCCATCTGTGGCAAGCAAACCATCCCAAATAACTCATCACACCACCGTCAGCTGTTATTATGCACTTTTGACAAAGGCGTACAGACACACCACGGCACATGCAGTGTGAATCATTTTCTTTACAAGGCTTCATTCTGAGGAATTTGCACACTTGGTATCTTATTGTACCTTGGAAGGCATACTGTAATTGGCCAACACTAAGTGGTGTCTCTGGATTGTATTTTATTCCAGAAATGAACCAGCCTATATCACCATGCTGGCCCCCTTTCTGCGGTACCTGTACTGTGAACCTCAGAGGCAATCCCAGCACGCCCTACTGCGGCACAGTCTCCTCAGGGTGCTGCAGCCCGTACGTCCAGGAGCTGGATCAGTGCTCCAGAACAAGGACCAGGAACTGACCTCTCCGGTGTCCGACAGCCTGCTGCACTGCCTCTGTCAGCTGGTGCCACACATGCAGGTGACACACTGATTTTATAATGCATCAAGGCAATAATACATGAGCGGCCAACGTCAATAACTGACTGAACTGATTGATATTATTTTTTGTTTGAGGTCATTGTATTAAATACTTGTGTGTGTGAGTGCAAAAACATCAACATACCTTTTAAATAATGTCCTGCAATGTGATGTCTCTGCCCACATTGAATTTAAAGTGTGACTATTTAACTTTTAAAAGAACAAATAATAAATGAAAGGTTGGAACGTACAAGCAGTTAAAGGATTATTTTGTTATTTTTCAACCTGGACCCTATTTTCCAATGTTTTAGTGTCTAACTGACTAATGGAGACAACAATTTTTGAAATAGATCCAGTATTAAGCGAAAGCGCTCCAGCCAGCAGCTGTTAAATGGGTTAATGTGGAACAATTTCGCACCCTCCATTTATGTCAACTAAAAGTGCTTGTTTCTGCCACTGACAATATCGGATTGTTATTATAAATGTGTGAAACATTATGGAAGGGACTTTCACTTGGTTTGTTATTGTGTCTAACCGAGTCTCGCTCAAGGAGAAGTCTTGTTCTGAAATCTCGCATCGCATCCACATTGTCAATATCAACAAAATTTTCAGCCATGAAATTTCAAATGTATTCTTTTCCTAGACTATTAATTTAGTGAGTAAAGTAAGTAATAATAAGCCAGATTTTGCTAATCATGAGAAATCTGTCCTCCCCTTAAAGCCTCTATGTGTAGGATTTAAAAAATTCCAAATGTGGTGTCTCCTAGAGGATGTATACATTTTTTCTTTAAAAAGACAGCCTGCCAAACAGCAGTGACCTTTTTATATGAACAAATCTCATGCCAACATTATCTTATTCTTAATCTTTGGGCAAAAAATATCTCACGCAAGTGGCGGTTTTGTTTCACATAGGTTCAGTTAGGTTGAATTACATTTTTCAACCATATGTTGTGAAGGTAATGTGGTATAAAAAAATAAAATAACCAGAGCATTAAGAGGTGTTGGTGCCCTCTCTGCGTTGACAGGTGGACAGTGTGGAGGCGGTGTTGGAGCTGTGTGGATTCGTAGACGCTCTGCTTCAGGGTCTTGTCCCGGCCTCTGAGGATCGCTGGAGGACTGAGAGAGTCGGGCTGCTTCTGCAGCTGCTTTGTGCCTGCCAATGCTGCCTCAAGTTAAATGGAAACTGCCGACCTCTTCTCAACTTATTACAGCAGCTCCTTCCTGCCTGTCAACAGGTGACACAGCGACGTTTATGAACCAATGAAATTTTGCATTATTATTTTCTCTAAACTGGATTACTCCGCTCAGGTTCATTGTCAGTATCTCACACACCAACACACACCACAGTACATTATGTGTATCAACATTATGTGTGCTGTGGGTTACCTTTATTGTTATCTGTAGGAGCTGCCATTGGACGAGCTGATGATGGGCGTGGCCCTGCTCCTACTAGAAGTCCCTGCATCCCAGCAGACCAGCCTGCTCAGTCTGGGTAAAAAAACATTCTAAAAAATCAATCATAATCTATTATTGGGCGGCTAAGGATGAAATATCCAGTACTTGACACGTGCTCTTATTACTAAATATCCCTTTATCTGCATGACTGGGAATTATCACAGACAGCTTCTTCATTACAGTATGGCAAGGACTGTATGATATTTAAAAAAATACAGTATTTTAATAAGATTGGTAGTTTTATTTGAATAAATTCTAAATAAAGTAATAGAAAACGAAAAGCTATTCCCCTTATAATTAGTGCCAGAATACATTTTTCCATGTAGTAAATCATTAAGAAATCCCTCTCTCTCTCTCTCTCTCTCTCTCTGTCTCTCTCTGTCTCTCTCTCTCTCTCTCTCTGTCTCTCTCTCTCTCTCTCTCTCTGTCTCTCTCTGTCTCTCTCTCTCTCTCTCTCTCTCTCTCTCTCTCTCTCTCTCTCATAAACACAGCTCTGAGTTTAGTCCCTGAACAGACTGGGCTGTCGCCCTGGTTGAGTCCAGTCCTGGTACTTCCTGTGCTGCAGCTCCTGTCCTGCTCAGGTCTCACTGAGGCTCTGGCTGACCAGCGTACGCACAGACTCAACCAGGACTTGGCCCACAGCCTGCTCCGCAGGATCAGCAGAGAGACGGATAAACCCCGACAGGTAACACTGAGGCTGCTTCTCAAAGATTTCCTGTTAGGCCCACCTTTGCTAGCGATGTCCAAATGGAAGCAAACTGGTTTACACTCAAAATTAAGAGTTTTTCTTAGCGTTCTCATTTGTTGTGTTTCTCTCCGGCAATTTTTTAATATATATATATATATGTATATATATGTATATGTATATGTGTGTGTTTGTGTAAATACAAGTATAAATGAGAAATGTTCATAGTTGTTCCAAATAGCCCGGGAGAAAGCTGGCCTTCATAGAGAGAGGGAGAGACATGATATCGCTTAAACATGGGGATAGCGGTGCACTTTTTCGGACTGTCTCCCCAGGAAGACATTCATAGTGTTGCACTCAGTTGTTCACATGAAAAGTAATAGTTGTGTAACAGTTTTTTAACTGTTATTTATTATTAACATATATTTTAGCCTCTAACATGTTTCAGGAAGTAACAAATAAACGTCATTCTTTATCTCTCAGTCTGGTCCCCCATTGGCACTTCCTCTCAGTTCCTGGTACAACGAACTAAGTGTGGCCCTATCCGTACTGCGTAAAGTGACAGATGATCCAGCAGTGGCAGCCGATTGGCTGCTGTCGGTCAGCTCAGCCCTGTCCTCCAGCCAGAGCCAGCTCTGCCCCGTCACCCTCATCGTGACCCATCTCATCATCACGGGTCGGGAGGACGTCTACCAGCTGGCTCTGAATGCATGCCAGGCCATCGCCGCAGCCGACCCCTGCCAGGTAGATATTCCACAAAGCATGAGACTCAAGACTCAATTAAAGCACTTTTTCACATTTTCCCTCAATACAAAATAAGTAATACTTGTCCTGCCTTTTTTTTTTTACTACCAAAATCTCACCTGGCAAAACAAGAATTTTCCATAAAACTGGCCTTAATTTTTGAATCCAGAATTTGTAACACTTTCTATTATCATGGCATTTCTTGCGATTTTTCATGCAGTCATAATAATTAGTTACACTCTAATATACATGGGGGTACATTTACCAAAGAACAAGAGAGATGGATGTTTGTTGATCTTTTCTTAGTATATTTTGTGAAGTTGCATAATTCCAGTGCACATTAATAGGTGTACAGTAACCAAAAAAGCTATTATTCAAATAATAGTCAGCACAAACAATTACGACTGGTTGTTAATACAGGCCAGCTAAAAAAGGGGAGGCATTAACTGTCCTCTAATGCCTCACATGTACATTTGGTATAATGTACGTTTTCACATCACTAACTTACTACAACAATAGGTCATTTCATAGTCCCCACTCTGCTGTTTTTAACTGTATCATTTATAGTTTGTTCCACTTTGTCGTGTTTTGTTTTATTTTTTATTTAAAAAGAAATTGTTATCGCTGTTAAACGTGACACTTCCTGCTAATTTTGCACATTGACAGTTTCAGTCTATCTCGAATTAGTAAAGGGATAAATAACATCATTCTGTTAAAAGAGAAACTCAGTGCAGGAGAGTTGTGAGTATGACATGAATCTGTTTTGTAGATTGTTGCCCCCCCCTTCATTTCTGTACACTGATAAAAGTGGTGAAGTAAAGATTACTTGTGGTATTTATACATCTTTTGGACATGATGTACTGTATTGGCATTGACTGTGTAATTAATTCTTCAAAATGTATTCTGAAAAGAAATCCTTCCTGCCTTCAGCTTCTGCATTTTCTGCAGTTCTGTTAAGAGAGAGGTTTAAACTGACAGACTTAACAGACCCCGTGGGACTGTAAATGGAGTCACAAGCTCCAGAAGATGATGTGAAATATCACATGGCGTTATTGGCTCCTCATTACCCGGGCTCGTTAGATGCCTCGGAGTATTCCCCTGCTGATCTAATTGCTCCCAGAGTGTCACTTGAGCCGGTGGCTTGATACGATTGTCGAATGTTATTGCCATATTTGAATCCATTGGACTTCCCTCCTCACGGTATCGCATCGCATCTGCCAGCTTACACTAACAAACACTCGGAACGCCTTGCAGGTTTCGAGTATTTCTTTGTTACAAGAGATGAGGGTGATAACAAAGCTAACCAGATGCAAAGGTGGTGCAGAGGAACATTTCTTAATCCTTCATTAATTATTGGAGTAATATGGTATTGATTGAAGTTTATGGTTTAGGGTCAACACCAGACATTTCAGAGATTGAAGTTGAACGAAAAACTCCCTTTCCTTCTTCCCCGTCGCTCTCTCTTCCTCACAAGCAGGTGGAGGGGTTGCTATGCAACAGCCAAGGTGCAGGGCAGCAGAAGGTGCTTTATGTTAATTAAAGGGTGTTACACTGCAGAGCTTGTTGATGACATGCGTCCTAGGACCCTGACTAGTTTGTATTTTTGACCTCCGTGCCCAACTGTTAACTCTGCATTGTCCTTTATTCCAAACTCTAACTATCCATGACGCTTTTATAGAATGGAAATGGCCTGGGACTCGGAACTCCATGACCATGGACATTGTTTTTTACAGGGACAGCACATGTTTTTCTCTGCGTCCCACACAAAGTCAGTCTCAAATATACATTTTTCAGTAAGCTTATTGTTATCAATCATTCCCAACATCTCCCTTTTTGTGGAATATCTGCGTGAACGCCATGTCCTGGTGACTCCTAAAAGGTTAGGACTCCTCTGAGCTCACCTAAATACTCCCAGTCCTAGAAGTAGGACCAACAATGTGGTACTCTGAGAACTTTTGGACAGCTAAGTTACCTTCATTCAAACTGACGTGTGTCTGCAGGTCCCTTCCCTTATTCCTGTTCTGTTGTACAAACTGGGGAAGGAAAATAATCCAGTCCTGGCTCATGCTGTGCTGAACTGCCTGCCAAACCTCGGGACTCATAAGGTACTGAGCCCCTCTGTTGCTATGACATGAAATACAAACCACTAACAGCACACTTCTGTTGTGTATGCCTCCATTATCTGAGAGAGTTGTTCTTATTCATTCGTATAATAAATATAAAACAAATCTGTCTTTGTGCAGGGACCTCATAATCAGGTCTGTGGGAATATGCAGGAGGCTTATTTCAGTTGACCTTAGCCATTAACGCATGCCATGTGCTTTAATGTTTCAGCTCTGTGTCCCCATGGTGCTGCAGACTCTCCACATGCTGGCCAGCACCCCCAAGCTGAGAGCCGTGGCAATGCGCCTCATGGCTGCTCTGTGGAAGAAACAGGTCTGTGATAATAAATGGTCGTCCTCATATTAAAGGGATACTTTGGATAGTTTGAAGTAAGGTTGTATGAGGTACCTATTACAGTCAGTTTATTGCCTATAGTAGATGGCGGTCGGCACGCTCCACAGTTTGGAGACACAGACAAGGGTATGACCATGGGAGTCGCCTAAAAGAATCAAAAAACAAAAATCAATATCTTTATTAAGAATACTTTATACAATTACCCTTGCCTTCAGACAGCCCAGAAGCCAGACAGAAAGACGGGAGTTGCTGGTCTACAGCTGCCTCAATTGGTTAGTTAGTTTGTGTTACAGTGTGACTTTGGTAAATCCGAACTTACCTTTTAAAACACCAAAGTCACACGATAACAAAAAAACAAACTAACTGATCGAGGCAGCGCTAGACCAGCAACTCTTTTGTTCCGCGAGGTAAAATGACTGATTTTGTCAATAGAGTCTGGTGGCTTCAAAGAGAGCATAGATAAAGGCTTCAGTTCCCTGTTAGAAAAGGGCTGTCTGACAGCAAGGTAAAAGGGTGAAAATATTATCCCTTTAATAAATTTAAAGCCTCTTCTTCACAACTGACTTTGTTCCTTCCTGTTAGGATCGAATCTACCCTGATCTGCAGCGTCTGCTGAGCCAGCAGGAGAGTAGGGTGATGGTGGGGAAGGACGCCCAGTGGGAGCAGATCCTGGCCAGAGCTGCCTGCCTCAGGGACATCTGCAGAGAGAGGTCAGACCACAGCTTCAAATGTAGCAGCTCCAGGTTTTTTTTTTTTTTAGAAGATTGTCATACATCATGCATCATAAAATGTCCTTTGTGTGTGTGTTTCAGGCCTTACCAGCATGGAGGGGACATGTTGGCTGCAATTACACTCACTCTGAAACAGTGCACCAGACCAGATATGGCAACCCCTGCTGCTCTCGCCCTGCAAGGACTACAGGAGCTATGCCGGGCAGAGGTCACACACACACACACACACACACACACACGTAGCCAATGTTTACTGCGTGTACATTAAATGTAGCCACTGAGTTTAAAGAGTCCTGTTTTTGCAGGTAGTGGACATCGTCTCAACATGGAGAAGTCTCGGACCCGAGCTGAGCTGCGACTCCCGTCCACTGATGGTCAAAATCATAGCTGAGCTACTGACTCTGGTTCCCCAGCTCCCTGTCAAGTCAGAGGAATACGAGGTGTCGGATTTACTTCCTGAAAGCTTCAGTTTTATGCACAGTTTTTTTTTTTTGTCTACCTATCAGTCTTTGTGGTTCTTCAAAATGTGGTATATCCAGAAATAAAGCTACCATGTGTAGAACATTTCTTACTTCGGTTTCCCCTAGTAGTGGTATCTAAAATAAACATAATTACAATAAATAACAAAACTAATTATTAAAACACTTAAAAAGATAAATAATCTACACATTGTTTATTAAAAATAAAATTTTTAAAATAATAATAAAAACTTTTTTTTGTCTTTTTTTCTTTTGTTTTACATGTCTAAAGTAAAAGTGAACAGTAAACAACAGATTTTTGTGTCAGCCCGCCAGAATCAAGATGGATGAGCTTTTTTTTTTTATAATTTATTCATTTTATTTTTTTTTATGTTTATAATTTTAAAATGTAAGATGTAACACCAAATATGCTTCTGTCCGTAGCTGTAGTCAGAATGCGCTATGCCTATTTTAGCAAAAAGACTGGAAGCAGGGGGAATCAGCTCTGTACGAAGTTCAAAAATACCCCGACCAACACCTCTAAAGATCACTAACATGTTGAATATGTTTGTTTATTATGTACTCAAACTGTATGTATTACTCAGACATGAGACTGATATTGATCTTCTCTTTTCACTCTCAGAAAGAAATAAGCATATTTTCAAAAATGTAAATGTGACTATGTCTACAGTATACGTATAGTCGGAAAAAAAACATGTTCGTGGTCACTGTTGAGTGCTATAACAAGCTCTTATTATTATTTATCTCTGTTTTTCCAGAAACTGAAGGAGGAGGTGGTCAGCTTACTCTGGAATTATGCTGTGAACAAGGTCTGTGTACTGAAGATATCTGGTGTGTCTGTGTCTGTGTCTGTGTCTGTGATTGATTGATTGATTGATTGATTGATTGATTGATTGATTGATTGATTGAT
>CALSCE010010667.1:999925-1016529 GCA_943593645.1 Bovichtus variegatus | reverse complement strand
GATTGATTGATTGATTGATTGATTGATTGATTGATTGATTGATTGATGGTGCAGCAAAAATGTTTCTCACATAATTTAAGAAACAAAACTGACGGGCAGCTGCTGAACTGAGCACTCCGTACATTCTTAAAGCTGCTCTAAAGGTATTTTTATATTAACAATAGATGAAATGACTATACGTTATGTGAAATGGGTTGATTTTAGTAATGAAAATTATCACCTTATTCAGCTTTACAGAGTCGATGTTTTGCTTTTACTGCCCCAAAAGTCTGCTCAAATTCAGTCAGATAGTCATCTGTGTAAAAACACAGCATCTCATACAGTGTGCTTATATTTTAAACGTTGAGTCATCATTACATGTACAAAAGTATGGAAAACAAATTGTGTATGTTTGTTTGCTGTAACAGGATCCAGAGGTGGCCAGCTGTGGCTACAGGGCTTTGGCAGATTTTCCTGAAGCGGCCCACACAATAAATCTTCTTCCTGAAGCAGTAAGTGTACTGCTCCACTCTCCTAACAGTCTCGTCTATAACTTTACATTCCACATTGAATGCTTTTTTCTTCATGCAAAACTATTACTGGATATTCCTTCCAAGAATGTAATGCAAATTACATTATTATTATTTCACCTAAATTGAAAGGAACTGTAAAACTAACTAAATAATAATGTAAATATCATAAGTAGTTTGTTAAGCTTTAGAATGCCAGGTGCATACTTTAATTAACTGTTCATAGAATTGTTATAGTCATTCAGATTTTGGTCTATTTATATATTGATGCATATGATGCAGTTTAGATAGTCTGACAATAGCTCATAACCCCAAAGGTTTCACATCTGTTATTATGGGCTTTTTTGATCATCTGTTTACATCGACTTGCTGGTTCTTTTGTATCTGTTGCTGCTTCTCGTACCGCTCTTTAGGCCAGACCAGCTACCAAACCTTCTGAAAATGAGGAGGATGAACAAGGAAATGAGAAGGAGGAAGAAGAGGAGGAGGATCTCTCCATCCCAGGCTCATCTTATGTGAAGCTGATGGCTCTCACTCCTGTATCTGTTCTGCCAGGTAAATTATACTCATCGTACGTCAGGCTTTATAACGGTACTATGGTGCTTCCTGCTGGGCCAGACAAACACAATTGGCTGTGTTTGTGGAAAGCCAGTGAGCGATCATGTTGGATTATGGGTTGGATTTCCACAACTTTTTATCATAATTGTGTCTTTCCCTTACAGTTTTGGAAAGTGTAATCGCAGGAGTTTAATCTTGCATAACTCCTTCTTACAGACTCTGAATTTGTTTTATTCTTCTCAGCCTTCGATCTCTTTTTGACCTCACTGGTGAAGCAGGAGATGAGCCAGATGCCACGTGGGGTATACTTCTCTGCCCTGAGAGGAGGGAACCTGCGTTCAGACCAGGGTAAAACAATGGCTGGAATTCCATCATTCATGCTAAAAACCTACGAGAAAAACAAGCAACCTGGGCTGAAGCCTGGACTAGCAGGTGAGCAAATCCATCCCCTACCTGTGTGAATCTTAAGTTGTTACATTTTTGTTTACATGGTTTGTGTTTGATTACAACATGACTGAGCTACTGTGCAACTTGCATATTTGTCAAACAAATCTCAAGAAGATGATTTCAAGGATGATGTGATGGGGCGCTTCCAAAAAGTAATTTCTTCGGCTTTAACCGAAACCACCAGACAAATTGTACTTTTTTGCATTTACTAGTGCAGTGTTCCAGAGTTGTTATGTACCAACTTTGGGGACAATGAACAAGGACAAGGACAGGAAGGTTAGCAAAAAAACACTGATTTTGACAGTGTAAAAAAAAAAAAAAAAAAAGTGTAGAGAGACTTACGGTTCAAAAGTGACAGGTCAAAACCATTTTATAAAGTATATTTTTATAGCGCCACTATCTTGCCAAATTGCACCACATTCAACACTGCCCTCTCTTGGGTCCTCAGCAGTACACCCACCACCAGTGTGAAGTAGATCAGATGAATGGTTCTCGAGATACTCGAAGAACACAGACAGATAAGCCTTCTTTTATAGTTAGATGCGCTGGTTTGGTTCTGGATACATTTAAAGACACTGTAGTATACAGCAGTCTCCACGAATAACAAAAAACATGTTTTGTGTCCAGTTATTTGACAGGACATTGATACATTGAAAAACTACTTGAATACTTGTATACTGTGTTGAAGTATTGTACGTTACTAGTCCTGCAAACAAACAGTTAAACCCATTACACACTACCTGCTCGGCACCAACCAGCAGACAGGCAGTGAACATAGTTTAGCATTTAGCAGCGAAAGAAACAGAGACTAAAACATTACAAAGCCTAAATAGCTTATTGAGTGTGTGTGTCTCTGTGTGTGTGTGTGTGTGTGTGTGTGTTGTAGCTGGACTGCTGCTCAGTTATGAGCTGCCTGTGCAGACGGACCGTGAAGGCAAACCAATCGTTCGTTTCCTCATAAGCCGCAGCCGCAGCTTTCAGCAGACCTTGGCAGCCCTCATTCATGAAGTATGTCTAAACCTGTTCTTCTTCTGCCTCTCACACTCCTCTTTGGTTTTTAACAACTACAGTTTCACACGGTTAAAACTCCTGCTTGTTGTATTTAATGTGTAGGTGAACATTCAGCCCTCCGAATGGCACCGTGCTTTACTCCTGCCCCAGGCCTGGCGAGGTTTCATGAGCCGAGCTTTCCACGCGGTCCTACAGGTTTGTGCTTCTGGCAACTGATAGATTGAAGACATATTTATCGGAGAATTGATCAATACTACACGTGATTCTAGAGAGGATACGTTCTCCAGGCAATGTTCAGTAGAGCAAGGAGAAAAGTTTCATCTCACAGGGTTTTCATTGCAACTTTCAACCACGCATCATGGTATGTGTTTATTCAGTTGTCATGTAGATGACTCGTACGTTATCCCATGACCTACGTATGGAACGGTAGTCACATGATTACCGGTGGTCATATATAGAAGGGAGACGTAACTCTGGAAAAAGCCAGTAAGTGCGCCATGTGTGAGATTATTTTGTCAAAGCCCAATTTTTTTTCCAGACATGGCAACTATGGCCAGAAACCAGAGCAGTAACATATGTCTCTGACTTCCTTTGTCTCTGCCTCAAATTGGTGGGTTTTGGCCGATTGGAAGTTATGTCCTGCCCATTTCTTTTAATGGTTGACAGATTTCACAAAACAGGACCTGGAAACTCCTAAAAAATAACCATGAAAAAGATTGTTTCCATTAAAGATTTCTAACAAATGGGCTACAATCAGGGTGCCATATTTGCGTAGGGGCTAAGACACATTCCACATAAACCACAAAGTCCTGGTTCGAATTCAGCCAGGGACCTTCGTTGCATGTTTAAAAGTCCAGTTTGATGGTTCATTTCCAAGTTTAGGTTGCACATTTTCTGCTAAAATTAAAATGAAAAAGTTAATTTCACATAGATAATTTTCTTGGGGTTCACAATGTTTTTTTTTATCAATGGAGTTTTCATTTAGTCAGTAATTATGCATTTTCCAACACAACTATTAAAATTGTTTTTCTTTTTAAATGTATTTTTGTCATAACTCATTCACACGAATACTAGAAAATGATTTCATTTTAATATTTGCATCACTGGCATTCCATAGTTAGCATGTCAACATATAGTATAACAAGTTGTTATTACATTACAGTTGAAATTTCAAAGTGAAATTTCAATGTTGTGCCATCTTATTGTTCTTCAAAAACCCATACTCACATGTCTTTGTTTGAGTTTGACATAATGATTAGATGCATGGTAAAATTAAATATGGCCTTCTGTGGTTTTGTTTTGTTTTGTATATATCTTCAGGGTCGACGAGCTGATTTAGGAATGCAGCAGAAACAAGGCAAAGAGGACCCAGAAGAGCTACAGTACAAACAACACTGTGCCTGGCTGTGGTGAGAATATACTGCTACCTGTACTGTATGCTTACACACAAACACACACACGCAAATACAGCAAGGCACTTAACCCCAAATTGCTCCAGGGGGACTGTCCCTGTAGTTAGTTACTGTAAGTCGCTCTGGATAAGAGCATCTGCTAAATGACCTTTAATGTAATATTAAAGGGAACTATTTTACAGGCAATATAAACAAAATAGTGAGACTTTTGTGATTGTATACCCTTATTAATACTTTTCTCTAAACTCAATTTCAGGACATTCTAGCTCAAAAAGTCTTTGAAAAAGGTTGCTAAATAAGTTGACAACTTACAGTTTTTTTTTTTTTGTTTTTTTTTTTTTTAAATGTACCTAAGATATACATAATTACATGACAGGTGGCAGCATTTCTTCAGCCAAGGCTGTGCAGAAACACCTCCAGTTTCAGATGCAGTTGTTGCATAGTGTGTTGGATGAGCTTGGCTTCCAGTCTCACATAGCGTCAACTCTGCTGACCAGTAAAGAGCACACCTACACTTATTGAAAGAACTCAGACAAGTATTTTTTTCTGTCTATATTTGGCACATTGTTATGGTGACCCATGAATTGGACACAAACAATCGGCAAGGCTCGGCACTGCCACCAAATGAATCATAGAGATGTGGAACTTGCTAAATATGAACTTATTGTTCAACATACATTTGACGCCATTTTTGGTTTTAAATTTTATGGCATACATGTAATTAAAACCACAGATTTCAAATGACAACGTTTATTTACTATGATTGATGCAAAAATGAGATATAAAACATTTATACTTTATGTTTGCATTTCATGCTATAATTTTACTCGCTACAGTTAGTGACATTTTAAACTTTTTCTTTATTCAGAATGTCCCAGAATGAGTACCAAAAAAACAGAATGTACAAAAACATGTATATTTTTTTCAACTGCATATTTTTTATTGAAAATGAAATGTGCTTACACACATACTATATACAACAACCTATAAGCTCATTTGTCAAGCTACAAGTTTATATGTCACTCTGCACTAACTTGTTTATTTTTCTGGCAGCTACGGTTAGCTACACTGTAGCACTTTGCTCATTTCCAAATCTTTGTATCCAAGATGCTCGGTTTTCATAGTCAAATAATTATATACATAATTAAAGTTAAATAGATGCATTATATAATTTTGTGTGTATATATATATATATATATATATATATATATATGCATGCATGCATACTACTAAAACAAAATAAAATAAAAGTAGAAAGGGAATTGTAGCCATTGTAAGTGACATGTACCAGTTATACAATGTTATAAATTACAAGCAATGAATAAACTGTTCAGAAATGTGCTTATATAATATAATATATAATATTATTAAATATAATTGTCAAATTGTAAAACACAAAAACACACACACACACACAGACACACACACACACACACACACACACACACACACACACACACACAGTGTAAGGAACAAACATCTGCCTGGTGACTGATGCACCAGAGATGAAAGTGTGTCTGTTAGTTTGAATGCATGCTGTTGTTCATACATTGTTGCATTAGCAGAAGAAGGATCCTCTTTTTATACCACATTTCTCTGTTTCTTTCATCCTTTCTTCCTCTTATCTCCATCTTTTTCTTCTCATCCCTCTCAGGGCCAGAGATCAGCTGGCAGATGTCATCAAAGCTGCTACAAAGTGAGTCCCCTGCGTCACAACTTTTTAGTTTCACCGGAAACAACATTTTTGAGGGGATCTGTAGGTTACAACTTGATATATTGAGTTCAGTCAGAAAGGTGGCCTTTTGAGTGTCAATACTAACAGCAGTGTGTTCTTTGTGTTTTCTTCAGGGACAGTCCTGTTGTTCAGGGAAACTCCATCCTGGCTCTGAGTGGCCTGGCTGCTGTCCTGGCTAAATATGAGAGCAACCTGCCTGCTGACAGCGACGGAAACCTCAGGGTAAGCATAGGTTGCATCAATATGCATGTTAAACAGTATGTTATGTTACATGTAATATGATTTACTAAACAGTATCTCTGTCATTGTGAAACTTTATAACCTTTGGTTAGCTTCATGAAAGTGCTTTCTGACTTCTCACTGTAGGCTGGACCAGAGTTTGTGCCCACAGCCAGCTGGTTGGCTATAGTTCTCAACACCCTGCTCAGCATAAGCAGCAGCAGCTACAAGGCCAGAGGTCAAGTTTTCCCATGGTTCCTTCATGTAAGTTTCATCTGAGTTTTTTTGCTTGATGTTTTTGTGTCCTTTTTTGCCCTAACATCTTCTATAGACATACAGTAGGTCACAGCAGGTAAGTCACTTGGTCCATTCAAAAGTATTTAATCCAGTGTTCAATCTTACTGTTGATATTGCCCTGACGCTGAACATAAAACACATTAAAATGACTTACATGTGTATGAAATAAATGCAAGAACAAAAGACTAATTACTTTATGAAGTGATTTTGGTTGTTGCATCCAGACGAAAGCAAAAACCATGCATTTTTTTATTTTCATTGCTACAGTATGTAGAAAAAAATCTAACTACAACACATTGTATATCCATCAAATTTCAAGTGAACTCTAAATTGACTACACCTCAAATTTTTAGAATAAATTCTTATTTTAGTGTCACATAACATGAAACCAGTGATTTAGGCAATAAAATATACACAGCAGCTCGTTAACCAACAGAAAATATTGTTATACTAGTCAACGTTCCCAGAATCATTGTGGAGCTGAAACAATTGGCCTATTGATTAAATAAACATCGTAGAGAAAATTGATCAGCAACAATTTTCACAATTGATTAATTGGTTAAGTTCGTAAATCAGAAAGAATGACTGTTTTTCTTAGTCCTTTTTCTAAACCAAACTCAAATAATTAATTGAGAAATAACGGACAGATTAATCGATAATGAAGCCCTACGAGCTTAATATAATTTATGTTCATTTCACTGATTACGCTGCATTCTAGTGAAAGGTTTAGAAATGTTAACTTCCTATTTGTAAAAATGTTTCCATGCAGGAAACATTAATGAACTGGCTTAATGAAGTGGCGACTGAGAAAATGAAATGTAATGAGCCTTAAATTCCTGCAGGTGTCCTAGATTGTCTGCAGCACTGAGAATGTCATCACAACCTGCATAACGCAACCCAGCTGTACCTTCTCCTCACTCACTAATAATGTATCGGTTAATGGAATCAGCTGCTGTGTTGTATAGCTGGCAGAATAAAGCTACAGAAAACAATCCAATACCCTCCTCCTTCCCTCACAGCGTTCCTACTCAGGTGAGAACACAGCGAGTGCCATAGCTCGCTCCTGTGCCAGCCTGGCGTTGTCACTCCTGGTCCCGGTGCTGGTGGTGTGGCAGAGGGACGGTCTGGTACAGGTCCTGTCAGTGCTGCAGGTCGGCCTGCCAGGCTCCACCACCACCGCCGACGACTCGCAAGCCGTCCAATTCCACTCCGGCCTGGCGCTCGGCATGGTGCTGTCCAGCCTGCACCACCAACGCCTGAGGTAGAGTCTGCATGTCTGTAGTAATGACTCAAACACATGCCGTAACCCGTCCTTTATAGTCGAGCTGATAGTCTGTCTCTCTCTGTTACCCAGTGATGTCTCTGTTCAGAAGGACACTGATGTCCTCCTCAGCTCTCTGGATGCTCTTGAAAGTTGTTCCTTCAACCCCAACCTGGAATACAAGTTAGTGCTGAGTCCTTAGACATGATGTGAAGAACTAACCAGCAGTGGTGGAAGAATTATTCAGATCCTTTACTTAAGTAAAAGTACTAATATCACACTTTGAAAATACTTCCCTTCAAGTGAAAGTCCTGCATTCAAAACTTTACTTGAGTAAGTAAGTACTTTAAGTACTTCAAGTAAAAGCATTCACTATTCAGTAAAATGTTCTCTGTCAGTGCTTTACTATTATATATGATGTTTTTGGATTCATATTACTGCTTCATTAATGTGTATTTTGCATTGTACTGCTGTCGATGTTTATGGCTGTGTTAATTTCAAGTCCTTTATTTACTTTGAAGAGGTTTAATCTACAGCTTTTCATAAACTCAAAAAAAACAGTTTTTAGTTTTGTGCCGATGCATTATCCAGCTGATCCAAGAGTTTTTTTGTTTTTTTTATAGTTTATTTTGCTTAAGAAGTATGAGAACAATTCCTTCTTCCGTTAATCACAAACCTTCAAAATTAAAATTATCAAATTTGGGCGATAAACGGTTTTCACTGGACATGAAGTTAATGAAACATTTGAATCTGCAAAGTCAGATAAATGTAGTGGAGTAAAAAGTACCAATATTTGCCTCTGAGATGCAGTGGATTAGAAGTAATAAAGTTGCATGAAATAGAAATACTCAAGTGAAGTACAAGTGCCTCGGATTTGTACCACCACCGCTAACCAGTATGGGATAACAATATGCTGCATGGTTTATACCAGTGGTGTGTGAGCATGTGAGCCAACACTGTCATAAAGAATCCTTTTGAATTGTAGGGAATTTCTGGCATTGTGCTTTTATTTTGAAATATAATTTCCCGCTAAGTAAAGTAAAGAACCTACAACGTGCAACTTTACAGTACAATTAACCCATTGATGCCAGCTCCATTGGTTTTATGACCCTCACCTTGCCTGCGCATCCACTTTGACGGGCGATATTTCGTTTTCTTTTCCCTGACCCCGTCCTCCTCTGTGCTCTCCCTCAGTGCTGGCTGTGTGTTAGGTCTGGGTCTGGTGCTTGCAGCTCTCTGCAGTAGTGGACAGACGGACCAACATGTCCACGTCACCCAAACACTAGACAAACTACTGTCCAACCTGCAGGACAGCAGTGGGCAGGGACGCATGCTGCAGGAGGTACAAACTGCCCCACATGACATAGAAATATTTGCTGGATTCTTTTGAGGAATACTATTTACTCCTAATGTGTGAGCGTGCCTGCGTTTTGGTTTCTGTTTTACTTAACGCTGAATTATGCGTTTGCTCTGAACTGGCATGGATTTAACTTTGTCTGTTTACATCTCTTAAAGAGGAGAAACCAAAATTGTAGAATTAACTGTTAAACATGTAGTAAGCATGCTAAGCAGTAAGCATGAGTAATCTGTCATTTATTTCAGTTATTGGCAGTATATTTTTCATTTTTGGGTCAATTTTGCTGTGTGATTATTGTTTTTTTTATTCCTTAAAATAACTGGTCGAACGTATACAAAATAACCTAATTTAGAGTAAAGCAGAGCTAATGTTTCATCAACACTAAATGTGATGTGATGTTGGTGTCTGAGAATGTTTCTATAGCCACATGAGATGCATTAACAGTCAAAAATCGGTTTTAAAACATACAGAAATTGTGGTTACTCTGAATGTAGACCCTAAATGCTGAGGGTAAATGGTATAAGATAAAAAGCCTGAACCTTTATTATAAAATGATGTGTTATAGTGGAATGCTATTTGAAGGATTTTTGTCTCTGAATATCTTTGTCCCTGCACAGGTCTTGGCGTACTCTGTGGCGTGTGTGGGTGTCTCTGCCTTCAGTGGAGGCCTTATAGATGCCGCCAAGGCTGAGGAGGTCATGAACACTCTGCGCACCCTGACTGAGGAGAGCCAACAGGTCAGCAGGATGGACCTTGCTGAGCCACACTGATATGAAAGATTTTCTAAAAACAAAACTATGCTATAGAAACAAAATAATTTATTATTTCGTAAGTAAATTCCTTAAGTGCTGTACTAAGCACTGTCTCTATAGTCTAACCCCTGTTTTCTTTGCTTTTGTAATGTTTTATGTTTAGACTCCAGGCTTCTCCCTGGCTCTAGGGTTGATGGTCCACGGTCTGTCAATGTCCGGCCATGGTAAAGCAGAGGACATCCATCCTCGTCTGCTGGCTGCTTGGATAAAGATCCTGCTGGCTGAGGTACTACATCTACATTTCCTTTCCTATTCACAGCTGCTTCAGATACTGTATTCACAACATCTACCTAGCTTGTCAGAATTTTTAGAAAACAGAATTTTCTGCCATTTTTTAAAACTTTTTTTTAATTTAATTTTAATTTCATTTAAGCATTATTTGAAAATAAACAATGTATATTTTAAACAACATTCAAAGAAATGTAAATTTACCCGAGTTAGCTCTAGGGCTATCATCGGCAGTCCCTTTGCCTGATGTTGGAAGGCATCCTAGAATAATAAGAATAATACAATATAATTTTCCATGAAAAATGACTTTAATGATTAATCTATTATCAAAAAAGTTAGCGATTTATTGTTCTGTCGAGCAGCCGCACTTTTTTCTGACTTATCCCTTTAAGACATCTGAAACTAGCCAGGATTCCTGGTGTTTGAGGTTTAGATTTGACATGGTAAATATAAACTGTAAACAGAAAGAAAGAAAGAAAGAACCAGTTACTTAAACTATTTAATTATATATTTATTATTTTATACTTTAATTTCATGAAACCAAGCAACTGTAACTTGTCTGTTTCCCAGTGTGTTGAATGTTCAGTAAAGGAGTTTTCTTCGTGTTTCAGGGTTGTCCCACTATGCAGCGACTGGCTGCCGTCAATGGCCTCGTGGCTTTAGTAGGATCTGAGAGTTACCTCTTTCAGGTGAGAAATCCACTTTGAAATCAGTTTGAAATGTGTTGTTTGTTTGTGTCACTGGGTAAGGCGGGCAGTGCATAATGTACACAGAGGCTAGAGCAAAAAGTTACCAAAGATGTATCACGGCTGATTTCTGCTTTTTAAGTTAAAATCAGTCTAAGTTTACACAGGTGTGAGGGTTTAGCAGTGAGAACCACATAGAAATATTCAGCCCTCCCAGCTTCCTTACAGTCAAGATGGCCGCGAAGATGACAAAAATGGGGATTGTACCGTGCCTAACTTTAGTGGATCCTAACGTATCAGGTATGGAATTAATCTGAAAATGCACCAGTTCAAAATGAGACCAAACCTTTCTACGGATGTCAGTTTTTGAGCCATAACAAGATCAAAATGTGGCCATTAAAAAGACTAGGTAAGGCTAGTTTTGTAGCGTTTGTAACGTTTGCAGCGTAGCCGATGCCGGAAATGCCTTTTGCTACTGAAGAAGTTGTTGATCTCTCGCGGTCCCTATCTGCCAGTTAACAGGACCGATGAGTCAGCAGTCAATGGCTGTGTAAAAGTCAATAAAAAAGGTTTTTCAAACCTTACGCTTACACCCTGGCAGAGATGATAATGCTTTTTTTGCTCTCACGAGTATCATACTGTACTGTACAGTGTCATTGACCATTTTTCTCCCGTGGTACAGCAAACACGTGAGATGGAGCTTTCCTCCCAGCAGCAGAGCAGGCTGAATGAGGTTATTCGAGCCATAACACAGGTGTGTAAACACATTTTTATTCTTAATGCTGCTTTTTGTTATTGGTGAAAATGTGACCTCCCCCCTCTCAGTATTATTATTACTAAATACCACAAGATGTCTCAAGTAATGTCAGACACTTCTTGTCTGCTTTTGCCAAAACTTGGAGTGATGCAGCGTTTAAAAATGATGTGTCTGCAATTACTGTTAATACCACCATCAGGCCAAAATTTCTATTACTCACTCGGCAGGTTTCCATGGAATATTCCTGCTTGGACTGAAGATACTGTATAATGTAATAGGCGAATTAGCATGAACCTTTCTGAACACATTTGAGACTATTTAAATTTTGTTTTTTTAATCTCTCTTTTGCAGATCATTACATTCTCGGGAGCCATTGGTTTGCAGTCCAACAGTACTTGTTTGGTTGGTCATTTGCATTTGGCCCATATGTCCACCAGTCACAGTCACACAGCAGGTAGGCACAGCAGCTCAAAATGGAGGAAACAGTCAGTCGCAGTGTGAATCTCCATGTTATAACCATTTACTGGGATGGAGCCTATTATAGGTGTTGTTCATCTTCAAACTGAGGAGCTATTTGGTGTGATATGTCTTTCTCTCCATGTCCTCCTCTCATCTTCTCAGTTCCTCAGGATTTCAGTTACCTCTCAGAGAAAAGTGTCATCAGATCCATCATTGACTTCATCACAGAGGCAGGAAAAAAAGGTTTGTTGACACACTTAATAACGTTCTTTTCAACAACATACCACACATTTACAGAAGCCCTGAGAGGCACGTGAGAAGAAAAAGAAAAACTGGTGATCCAAACACTGTTTTAATTGCGCTTTTAAAAATTGCCATACAATGCCATATAACAATTAGAATTATATGTTTGTAATAAACAATATGTCATATAATACACATTTACAGCACACTGAACGGGGTATTGTCTTACCAAAAACAATTAAAGGACGAAAAAAAAGATAAAGAGTAATACTGAATAAAATAAGAAGAAAAGTAAAGAAAAAAAGTATTTTAGTTTCTGATCTGTTTTGTTAGATAAAAAAAGAATTATCCTGGCAAAACCTTTTTTCACACCTGTTCTTAAGTCATGAACACAGGAGAGAACACAATTTAGATTTGACTTTGAAAATTTATCGCCAGAAAAAATATTTTCTCAGGGCTTCCAACATCTTTATACAAATTGCCTGCATATGCTAGAATTTCACTTGCTCTCTTACTTTTTGGAACATCCCCTCTTCTTGTGTACCCAGGTCCAGAGTTTGCCCATTCAGCTCTGGTTAAGACTGCTCTGACCCCACTGGCATCAGTTGGAGCCAGTTTCCAGTACCCACCCATCAACTGGAGTGCTGTGCTATCTCCTCTGATGAGGCTCAGCTTTGGTAAGAGTTCTCACACATTTGTCTCTTTGTACCTAAGGGCTAGCAGAGTCGAAGCACCGAGCTCAGCATCTTCTTTTCTTTGACAGGAGAGGATGTGCAGCATCAGTGTGTAGTGCTGGCAGCATGTCAAACTCAGTCTTCTCAAAGTGCCTCTCTCTTTCTGGGCTCCTGGCTGTCACCGCCTCTTGTGCACAGTCTCAGTGTAAGTTCCTCTTGAGTAGAGTTTGGTATTGAACCTCTGTACGTTTTGAGTATTGAGTGAAATGTGTCAAAGAATTTCAAAAACTTAAATTTTTTCACATGTTAAAAAAAGTAACTTCGAAAAATGATCCTGGCCAAAATGAATTTCCCTACCAAAACATTTACACCTGTCTCACATATTATTATTTTTTAAGGAACTTAGAAAATGGATCACCAGAATCATTTTTTTTTTCTCTCACAGCTACCCTACATATTCCATAAAAACAGGATTTACACATGTTTATGACAATGTTTAAGTAACTTAAATGCATTGTTCAATCCACAAACAAATGCCAACTAGTTTAAGCAAATGTAAAACAATTTTACAAATCTAAGTATAGTAAGTATTTTACATATATATTCTAACTTCAACCTCCTACATGTATATATAGTTATATATTCCCTAAACACAAGCAGCCATACAAGAACTTTGCCTAAATAAAACATTCTAAAGTTGCCAAATTTTTATTTAAGAAAATTAATAAGTAAACAAGATTTCAATTATGAGTTTTCAATAACCAGTGCTACAGACACTACAGTCAAAGGTTGATATTCAATACTTAACCCTATTTCCAAAACAGTCAAAATGACTTTGGAGAATATTGTATGTCTCTCCTCCAGTACCAGACTCGTGCTCATCTGTATGAGAGACTGAGCTTGTGGATGAAGCATGTTGCTGAGGACAAGCTCCAGGTCCACATGGAGAGTCTGGGCCTGCAGCAGTTCCAGGAGGACCTTCGACCCCAGCGTCTGTCCCTGTGCTGCTCCCTGCTGCAGGGCCTCGCTCAGGCCATGGCTCTCCCGAACCCCCCCAACAACTGCTGGACCATCCTCTGCTCCTCCACGGAGAAGATCTTTGCCCTGCTGCCCAACCAAATCCAGGTAAGCTGAGTCGAAACACACATTCAGAAACTACTTACTTACACAACACTTCATTTCTATTCTTCCACTGACATTTCAACTGCTGTCACTGTTTATACAACAGCTGACGCTTCAACTATGTACAGTGGGCTGACTTCAAAAACCTCTGCCACTTTAATTTCAACTGGAATTTCAGTTGCTTCCATAGTTTACGGTTCAATTTCAACTCCTTTTATCTTTACTCATGAAATGACAGATCAAGTCTTTTACACTTCAAGTGACAATCCTGCCTCGATACATTAAATGGCAGTTCAATTCATTTTTACTCTTTAAATACTATAATTTTTACAGTTCATGTACTTCAGCTGACAATTGACACAATTGACAACTATTTACAATGCTCCCACTTCAACTGCCTCTGGTACTTCTGCTTCAACTGACATTTCAACTACTTTCATCTTAATACCATCTTTTAGCTTCTACACATTTACTGGCACTTAAGTTATTTTTTTCTTTGCAACCAACATTTAAAATACTTCAACTGACATTTCAACTGCTGTCAATGTTTACCAACCAACTGACACTTCAACTACCCACTTACTTACTTTTCTGGCACTTCTGCTTTCATCTTCTGCACCTTAACTGACAATTCAACTGCTTTTAGTCTTTACACATTAACTGACACTAATGAATTTTTACTCTTTTTACGTATTTACTTGTCAACAAACATTTTAACTACTTTCAGCTTAGTCATTACCTGATATTTTAATCTGACGTTTTAACGTGATTTGTTTTTTTTTAGAAAATAGTACTGTATCAGCTGTAATTTTATTAGATCACGAGTGAAGAATATCCTCCTATTTCTCCTACTGGTGTTTGTTTTAGGATAATGAAGTGGATTTGTATGTGGGAATCGCCAAATGTCTGTCTGAGATGTCCGACGCAGAGATTGACCGAGTCACACAAGTCACAGAGGTACAGTAATAGAAAAAAAGCAAAGCACTTTCACCTGCTAACATTTGCTAATTTTAAATACAGCTCGACAATCTCTACATTTGTAAATTAAAGTGAAAACTGTAGTTACTAAAGCTCTGTACTCTTTAGGCTCAGATGGAGAAGACCTGCTTCGTCCTGGCTCACTTGACCTCCCAAGGCAGAGTTCCCCTCCTGGGTCTCAATGACGTCATTGCCGGTGTGCTTAAGGGTTGGTCAAGCCGCAGAGTCGGATGGCTCCTTCTGCAGACTTTTTACCAGTGTCGCCTGGCCACCAACCCGAATACCGGTAAGGCCAGTAACGAGTCACCTTCTGCCGCTAGAGAGCTTCTCTAGCTGCATTCACATCATATAGGAAGATTGACAATGCATAGTTGCAAATATTTCAAGTTGCATAAAACATACTATCAGTTAAAGGGGACATATGCTTATACTATCTGTCTGAATATACCTGTATTCACCCTCTATCTGAAACGCTCCGTTTTAGCGTTTAGTCTCTTTAAACCACCCTCACAGAAAAGCACAATCTGCTATGATTGGCTTGCTGCACATTTGCAAAGGTAGTACTCAAGCCTATGGGGGAAATACTCAGATGGGGCGCGGTATATTCTAATGAGCCTGCATGGGACATAGGAAGGAGATCCAAATCTGAATGGCTTGTTGTTTTCTGACCTAGACAGCCCATGCACCAAATACCAAAATGTATGTGCACTGAAAAAAGTGAGTTTTCATGATATGTCCCCTTTATGTTTTAAAAAGTAAAAACAATTACTTTTTCTGATGAGATGTCTAGGTGGCACCAAACTAGAGAGTTTGCAAATTACACACGTAATGGTTGTAATTATTGATTAATAGCAAGACAATACATGTGTGTCCTAATTCTACAGTATGTTATTTGTCCACCTCTGAGTGAGTCCACATGTTGAGATGTTTTGTTCATTGTTCTAGGCGTTTTGAAACGAATGGAGTGGCTCCTGGAGTTAATGGGACACATCCGAAATGTTGCCTATGGTGCAACCTCCGTCACATGTGGAGACACGAAACTGGTATGTTTCTGTGCCATGCTGCCAAACTACCGTGTGGTTTCTTTAGAGCTGTGTTGTAGCTGTGAGAATGTTTTAGCATCTAGGTGAGAGTTAAGGGCTCCTCAAGGATGGTTGTTTGGAATGCAGCCCCAGTCTTGGTGGGCTTGTAAAATAAGTTAAAACCGGTTTTAAGTTGTTGGTATTTAAAAGTAAACTAAACATGGTCTGGTACACATTTTGTTAAAGGATAATTCCAGTTTATTTGAATTTAGGTGGAACACAGTGACATCGCTACAATGAAGTCGCTACAAATGTTGCAAGCAACACTAGCAGTCCGACGGGTTTTAAATGTTACTACATGAACGATGGCCAGTAGTTATCATAGACCGGAATAACTATTTAAACCTAGATTTCCTTTTTTTTTCTGCAGGCCACAGACTTCCTGTTCCAGGTTTTTGCTGCTGCTGTAGTTTCCTGGGGTGACCACTTCATGCCCCTCCTCCTTGGCATAAGGGCCCAGTGGTTCCCATGGCAACCTGGCTCCAAGCCCCAAACTCTGCAACACTGTCTGTATGGTGAGGAGTCATTCACTGACAATGCCCTGCCTCAGTGCATGCTGGGAGTGTCCCACAGTCTGGCTCTGCTTCTGGACAAAGAGCCCTGGAGCAGCCAGGCACACAAGGTTAGTGTGTTTCATATACTTTCCTTTGATTTTAAAAACAAAGACTTAGTTATGGATTACTTTTTTAGAGCCAAACATGATGATGACAGTGTGTGTGTGTGTGTGTGTGTGTGTGTGTGTGTGTGTGTGTGTGTG
>CALSCE010010667.1:957553-998333 GCA_943593645.1 Bovichtus variegatus | reverse complement strand
ACATACATATATACACATATATATATATATATATATATATACATACATATACATACATATATACATATATGATATATATATGATATGATATGATATGATATAAGTTTGACACGTCAAAGTTATTTTGCTCCGGGTACTTTTATGTATGCTGTGGGTGTTTATGAGATATGAAGGTAAACCTATTTACTGCTTTGAATTAAATATAAGAACATTACGTTCTTATATTTATTTGTTATTTGCTCCGTTTCACATCACCGGGGTTGCAGCTGAACAATAAGACTACATCTAAGCAACACATGAATATAACGGAATAAACACATGTAATCGTAGATACAAGCCCTATATGGGGCAGTGATATTATAAGCCTGTTTATTTACGCATTCTCCACAGTTGGAGATTTTTTGCTAGCTTTTCTTCCTGCATTTGTCAGTTTAGACTGTGTTCCTTTTAGCCTGGATCATGACTTTATTGACTGACTTTATTTTGCCTATAACTTAACTTTAACGTAAACCATGCAGGTTTCCTAATATACAAAACGTGGTCTTTGTAAATATTTTATGAGGAAGGAAAAGCATTTACCATGTGTGTTAGGCATCCAGGCTATACAGTAAAATGTTTTGTTGAGAAACGGAATGCAAACTAACTGTTTAAAAGAAAACTCCACAGGGCATGCCTGTATTTGTATTTGCATCATGCATTCATAAAAGTAAATAACATTTGTGGCACAAATGAAAACTGGTTTATCTGATTGTCCTTGTGTGTTGTTCTTTCAGCTGCCCTGTTGGCCCTGAAGTCCTCCGCTGAATTCAAGAAGAAAGCTGTGTGGACCAAAGCATATGGATGGTAGCCCAGAGGAGCCATGATAGACTGTTACCGTGGCAACGCATACAGAGGTTCTTAAAAAAAAAACATGGCTACAGCTTTAACAAGCTGCACCTGTCCTGCCTCTAACTGCTGGACATTGATGCAGTGATTGCTCTGAATGTGTGAGGCTCACTGCAGCAACATTGACTCGACGTCAAGAGGAATGTCCTCTGTCTTGATGACATAAAATTGGCTGAATTTAAAAAGTACCAGTACCCATTGTCTTTTCCAATAAAAATACACTTCAGAGGAATTTCCTGAAGCCCATCCAAACACTTAGTCATAAAGTGTCATTTCCTTTTCATCTTCTTGTTCCATTTCTCTAGGTGGTGATGTCTCTCCTTCAGCAGTTGCCAGACTGTAACAGAGGCTCCTAAAGGACAACACTATTGTTAGAAAGTCCAAATCCATCAGCTGCGAAAAGATGGTCATTACAGAATAATACCTGCTGTAGATGTAAGACAGTTTACCAAGTAAAACTAAATATTGTAAAAAGGGAATGTTTACTTCCAAATGTACTTAGTAGTAAACTGTCTGTAGTCTCTTTGGTTGGAGTTGCTACACGTTGAAGCATTTTGAGCGACGACTCAATTGGTCTAATATCACATCTTTGTTAGACTGTAATCACACAGCTAGAACAAACAAATCTTCTAGTCTGACTTTCCAGTAACTTTAGTAATTTACCAGTAACATCTTAATTAAGTCAGGACTTACAGTTACTTAAGGTTTAACTAATCCCAATACTGTTAGTTTGAAAGACTAGTTCAGCAGTTTGGAAAATTAATTAATTTGCTCTCTTTCCAAAAGTGAAAGTAAAAGATCGATACCACTCTCATGTCTATGTGTTAGCTAAGCTTAGCATAAACACTAGAAGCAGGAGGAAACGGCTAGCCTAGCTGTCCAGAGTTTCAAAAAAATACAGCTACCAACACTTCTAAAGCTCACTAATTAACATGTTGTATCTTTAATGTGTACACTAACAAAAATTTAACCAGATTAAGAGTCCAAAGCCGTGCTAGCTGCTCCGTGAGACTACTCAAAGAATCAATGTGTAGGAAACTTATGTAGAAACTAGATTTTCAAAAAAAATATTATTCTGCAGTGCTTCTGCGTGAGTGAAATGCGAACATGCTCACAGTGACTATGCTAAGATGTTGCGTAGCACATATTATATTTACAATTGTCACCATCTCAACGTGTTAGCATGATAATACTTGGTGATAGGCACTAATCACAAAGTACAGTACAGCTGGAGGACAGAAGCAGCCAAAAATAAAGGACTCAAATGAATTAAATGTACCAAAACTAAATATATGTGACATAAATTGATATTCCTAAATGTGCCTTTTTATTTATTTATCTTTCTATTAATTTCCCTATTTATTTATTTACTTTCCTATTTAATTAGTTTTTAAATTAATTTCTTTTTAGATATTTTTTAATTTCTTTTTGCATTTATTATTTCTATATTTTAAATGCATGTATATATTTAGGTTTTATTTTAGCGGCTTCCGTCCTCCATACACAATGGGGCTGCTGCATTGGCACAGTGTTGGTACCACCCCAGACGTTTTTTGTAAAAAAAAAAAAAAAAAAAAAAAAAAGCTTGGGTTGTTACTTAAACTGTCCTCAACAATGCAGTCTCTTGTCTCTCGTTGTATTAACACAGTGCTGTTTTCAATCTGAATGTTGGCTAATTCATCTTACCAACAGCCAAAAAGGGCAGATAGGCCATCCGGAAGAAGGGGAGGTTAATGTGTGTTGACACTGTAGAATTGAGAGTGGATGAGTTTGGTGCTGTAGGCTCCACATAAGGCAGGGCCTGGTATATAGTGACACCTGAGGAAGAAATGGAACACATACAAGATGCTGAAGTATTCCTTTAACACATCATTTCTATTGTCTTAGGGATTCTTAAAACCATTATAAAATATTCTGCTGCAATCCAATAAAGAGCATTTCCTAGTAAAGTAACACTGGATGAGATGTTTTGACAGGACACACTATGCCAGTGGTGAGTAGTTACACTGCCTTTGTGTTACTGATATACTCAAGTTTCTTGTTTGCATGCAGTGAACATGTGTTTTATCACTCTATCACTCACATTTGGCAGAATATGGAATACTTTCCTCACACACTTCCTGACATGTAATCATTGGCTCTGCTTTGCTAACTTGTTTCCTGTTTGCTCGCACTACTTCCCCTATAAATGACCAGTCTTCGACACATTAAAGCAGCTCTCAAGTGTGTGTCAGGTCAACTACAGTTTAACTGCCCATTTATCATCTTAAATGTATTGAGTTGCTGTCTGAAGCATACTAAGCCATTTGCTGTGGGTTTTTTTTTGTTTTTTTTTTATAAATAAAACTGCCAGTTTGACCATTTGATTGTAAAAAAATAAGTTAATAAAGGATTTCATCACCTTCAGTGGCCACTGACAGGATGTATAAGGGGATCCAGAGTGTGTAGCGTATCCACAGCATGGCGATGGAGGGTCTATCCATAACACACAGCAGCTCATGTGAGTACCTGTCACAAAACAGTACACATCGAAATGTTAACTGAGGGCATACTAGCACACTATTACGCAATAACTGACAGTTGATTGGATATTTATAGTGAGACGTGCATTGAACCATGATTTTAGTATCTTAGCTCACTGATTTTTGAAAGCTGAACTAATGTTTATATTTTCTTAATTTTATATGTATACAGTAGGCACTATTTGTATGCCTCCGCGCCTCAAGGATGAACCGATCAGAATTTGGTGTTCACAAAATGTGTTTTGGCCACAACTCATGATTTCACATGCTAATTATGACAATTTCACACAAATGTCTAATAAGATTTTGGACAGACACGGATGTAAACTGCTACTTGACTGGTTGGCGGAGCCATACAACAACTCATTTGAGTTTATATTGACAAGGAATAAAGGACAAAACTATGAAAGGAAGAAAGGATGTAGGAATTCACTTTAAATCTCTTTTTAAATAAACTTCGACTTATTTCAAAATTGCACATTATTGAAAGGTGTTTCCAAAATGGCCAAAGTGTGGAACTCTTCTCTGACCCAATATCAACAAAATCTGAGTGTTAGAAGCTTCAGAAAAGGAAGCATTTACTACCGAGCTTTCTAATGGATTGAATAAGACTATAGAGGTGTACTTAATAAACTGGTAAATCAGACTAAAGCTCTTTCAAGAGGCATGGATGGACTACCAACAGAGCTAAATGCTCGACAGGTACTTAGCTTTTATTAATTAGATCAATTGTAAAAAATGTATATAATATACAATGCAATATCAACACAGGAGGAGGTCCTTAAAATGTACTTTTTACACCTTCATTACTGTTTGTATTGGGTTCATTTAGAGGATATTCCAAAACTATTTTGTGTGGGTGGGGTTGATAGAGACTACATAGCTCTATTAACAGGTTAATCCAACCATGCCTCAAGGTTAGAAATAAGGATGATTTTGCCACTATTGATGAGAGGGTGGCACATTAAAATACCAATATGAGTTCATCCTCTGGAGAGAAAAACATCACTTCTTATTATATAATATAATGAATATACCATATAATTCTCATATATTGTTTTGGACCAAAATATTTGACAGATTAATAGACACCCCACCTGACTTACATCCTTATCCTTGGGCACCAGTGTGGCAAAAACAAAAATGTAAAGAATATTTGTGAAGCAAATAAAAAATATGGCAGAAGTGTGGCTGTTGCTCCTGCATTCGTGTAAGACCTGAAATCTGCAGCACAACTGCAAACAGGATGAATGAAGTGAAATGGAGAGTTATGTGCATACCGTATAAGGTCCAGAATGTTCCACAAGAAGAACTGGGCACACACGACTGATTTACTCTGGATCTCCTCCAGCATGATAACCATGATCAGCAGGATGTTCTTCTCCATGACCTAAAAGACAAATAGCATGCACAATCCACCAACTGCTTCAAATTAATGCACATTTAAACATTTTATAACATCCACATGATTAATAATGAGTGTGATACACACTTGGACGAAGCGAGGGAGGAGTCTGGCTTTCTCGATCCCATCTGCAATATGGAAAAGCTCCAGAACGGAGAGCAGCTGGCATAGACTGATCACAAAGCCAACAGAGTAAAAAGTGTCTGCTAAGGCATCTGCAAAGTCAAAAATGAAATGTTATCATACAAACATATGCCATTTATTTAGTGGAGGTTTAGCCTATCCCTGCTCTCATGAAGAGGTAAAACCAATCATTATTTAAGAAAGCTTAAAATACAAATCCATATTGCACAATATTGGATCGATTTTCCTTTCTTTTTCTTTTTGATAAACCTCACCTTGACCAAATGTGAGAAACCTGGCGATGGTATTAGCCAGTATCCATGTATGTCCACAGAATTGGAACAGGTTATACAAGAAAATGTAGGCAAGCCTGAAGCTGAGCCTGTAAGAGAAGAAAATTAGTTTTTTGTCGATTCATTATTGGCCTTTCACACTCTGGACATCTTCCCCTGCACAGGTGTAACCAATTATTATCACTGGCTTCCTGGCATGACACTTAGAGTAAATGGAGCCTTTATTAGTCACAACTCTGCTCTTCCTGCTTTGACAAGTCAAAATGTCAGAAGGATCTTTTTACTGCTAATGCAGTGCTCTTTGATTCTAATATTCTCATAAATCATTTAACTGGAACTATTTTGAGTCAATTGAATTACATGGAAACACAGAAGGAAAGTGCATTTGCTCAGGTACTCTATAAGTAATGTGTATAAGTATAACTTAATTACATTACAATGATTTTATTCCCTGCACCCAATCAAGAAATCGTTACACCACGTAACCGTTATAGGACTGCTAGCTTGCCGGCTTACGAATTAAACGAATAAGATTCAATGCGCTAATTAGTTTTAGAGGTGTTGGTAGTCTTAACAGCCTCCAGGCTTTTCTTAACGCACAGACATTAGATTGAGAACGAAGCAAGTGAGAACATTTTTTATTCTGGCGATCAATTTTCTAAGTATGACCTAAATTGTTTTCTCTCCTGTGTTAATGACTTAAGAGCAGGTGAAAAAAATGGGTAATTAGGATAATTTTCCTAAAATTCCTGAAAGCATTCATGTTTTTTTCCAAGTGAGTATTTTCCTGTTAGAGTTAGCTATACTGACGTTAGCCTGCAAGCTAGCAGTCCTATAGTCTATGAGTATTACAACAACAACAAATACTTCACAAAGGAAACCATTCACCTGCCAAATGTATTGTTTTCACCTGTTTTCACGTTTTCACCTGTTTTCACATGTTTTCCACCTGTTTTCACAGTAGTTTCACAATAGTTTCTTGCACGCTTAACATGTAACTGATATTATATTATGGCTCTATTAATACTGTTGATAGTAATTTAGACTCTTCCCTATAATAATAATAATAATATGCATTCATTGCACATGACATCAGCAAGAAAATAAAGATTTAATGTAAAAAAAAAATTTTTTTATCACGACTGCAGATGGAAAAACAATAATTATTTTGAGAAAACATTCCTATCTGTCACCCTGTGTAGTTTTAAAACTCAGTGCAGTGCAGTTTTAGCTTGGATATAAAACCAGCAATATAAGTATAAATCTGTCAGATACTCAGCCTACTTAACAGTTTTTAGCTGTTAATGCTGGGAAATATGACAGTAAATGAAGCTTTGTATATGGCAAGCCTTACATTCCTTAACACGCCCTGTGAATACATAACATTCCTTCCACAGCGGGAAATCAGACACTGGTGTAAAACTCTCATTATAGTCACTTACATTCTCTCAAAACTCTCCTTTTGTCCGAGTTAAAGGGGCATCTCTTAATTCCTGTCTGAGTTGGAGGAGAATTATTTTGTTGTGCAGTTTGTGACTCCTTGCAGCAGTTGTCTCCCAGTGAGACCCGCCTCTTACCTCATAGTCCTTCTCAACTGGGAGACGAAAAATGCTGCAATATCTGGGTTTTGTACTGCTTCCTTTGGCTGATTGTAACAGTTATTACTTTACAGCGAGTAGGAAATGGACATTCCACGTGTGAGTCTGACGTTGGACAGTCCCAGCCCCCAAAAAAGCTGACTGTGTGGCTCTGGAGAGAGAGGAGAGAAGGAGCAGCTGGAGAACAATGAGCCACACTCACAGTATGTCTAGAATGTTAGGATTAGCAGCAGGAAGTGAAACTATACCTTTATCAACACCACCACCAAACCTATTTCTCATAGCCTTAAACTGAACATTATGGTGAAAGTGAGGGCAAGTGTAAATTCTTGACATACTATACTGTTGTATTTGTGTAACGGACACATAGAAATATTTTATCCCAGTTGTGCCCACAAGTTCAATTTAAAATGTCCTTTTCAAGGAACTCTTAAAATCAGTCCAACTGTTTTGCTGAAAAGTGTACTATATTTAGTCTCTGGGCACCTGACTTCTAACATAATGTTAGTCGACTTTGACTATTGATAAAATGTGATTTTTCATGGGATCTAAAGATTTCAAAGTTAGATACCTGCCCAAAGTAATGTATGTTCGTACTAGATTTAAGAATAAATGTTGTGGCATTGTTCTTATCATACTAAATACGTTTTTGGTTTTCAGTACAAATCACATGTAAACATTTATATTTTCCACAGAAAACAACAGCTTAAAAGTAAAAAAATAATTAAAAAAAAGACTTTCCAAAGTAAAATTTGCAGAACAATCAACTTCCGAAAAAAAATGATGATACGGTTGATATTTTTGTCTATATCTTGTTACTTATTACTGTACATAAGTGTTGTCATTGAAAAGTTCTTCATCATATTGGCTCATCATATCGTCTTCATCCAGTCTTTTAGATTTAAAAACACATAGTAGTCACAGGGGTTGCTTTCAGTAAAATAGTATGCACTGCTCTCTAGTGGTGGAAAGAATACATTTATCTTGCAGGGATCAGAATCAATGTCATAGGCCATAAAACCCAGACCGTAAATAATTTGTAAACCATTGGTTCAGCATTTCCTCCAGAATCTCTTTGTTTAGAAACAACTTCCTATTAACAGCAGACCTAAGGCTGCTTTATAAACAAAGTTACAATAGTTCAGAACACAGTAAGCTTGTGTGTATTCTGTGTCATCCCTTAGTGTGGGTGGCAGGGTCAAAGGTCATGGTGGGTCAAGGCCGGGGCAGAGAGTAGGGATATTATGTGTCTGCTCCGGTTAACTGTGTGGATGATAACTACATTTCAATTAGGATTATAAAATATTAATAATACAATGACAGTGTATGTTTCTCCCTGCAACATATAATCAACTATTCATTTTTACCTAATTTTCACAACTGATTAAAGACTAAATCATTATGTTTAAAGGTGATATGCCAGCCATGACTATATGAGTTGCTTGGTATAATTATTATAAATAAATGAGAGTGCATAAATGAGAGTTGATCTATAGCAAATCTTGAGTCAGGTAGTAATAAGCTTAGCTAAGCATGAAGACTGGAAGCAGGAAGAAACATCTAGGCTGGCTCTGTCCAAAGTAAAAAAAAAAAAAAACACTTACCAACACCTCTAAGGTTCACAGATTAATATGCTGTATCCTGTTTGTTTAATTAACCAAATACACCAAAAGATAAACAAAATGACCATTAGTGGTTTTATGTTGAGGTAAAGAAATCAGGGTGTATCAAACGGACAGGGTTCTAGTTCATCACAGGGTAGAAATTCATACTTACACTTAATGGCAGTTTAGAGTCAAGTTTAGAGTGAAGAGCACATGATGAATATCAACCTTTTATTATCTCTGGCTCCTCTCTGTGCTGATGAAAGGCCAGTGCCAGATGGAGAACAGATTCGTCTGGCTGTAAGGTCTCAGGACCTCGGCTAGTTGTTAGCATCATATCCTATCTGAAATTCCAGCTGTAGCTATCAAATGCTGCGCTGCACTCAAGAACCCTACAATAGAGTGAATGCTATATGCTAGGACCTTTCTGCCACTGCTGTGGAGTCAGACCTCTGATATTGGTCCACGATAACAATTTGGAACCTTTGATTGAGGCAGAAATAATCTTGCTAAATTGGTTGAGGTAAAACTCAATGGAAAGATCCACTGTTCTTAACTTAAAAAGCTAAGGACATGAAAATAACAATTATTTTGTCAATTAAATTATGATATGGTAGCTCAGCAGGTTAGTAACTGTACATAGCATAGATATGTTTCAGTTTTTATGCCAGGCTAATTAGCTCACAGAGATAACTTCATATGGCTGCATTACCCTTTTCCTGACAAATACAGCAAGATTGAGTTATGTTTAAGGTTAAGCGACTGATACTGCTTGGTGAAGGTAAGAAAAGGTTGGGGTCATGATTTAATGATGAAACTACAAGTCTACAGCCATGCTAGGAGTGAGACAGTGGTGCTTAGCTAAATGCTATTTTAGCGCGCTAACATGCTCACAGTAACAATGCAAACATGCTGAAGTTTAGCAGGTTTAGACCAATTTCATGAATATGCATCTAATAGACATTTCAGTCTGGACCAAAGTGGTGGACCGACTAAACAACCAACTGACATTGCCATGTCATGCCAGCCATTTCGCCATCTTTAGCCCTGCTGCCGTGCGATTCAAAATACAGACTACTAATTCTGAAAGTACCTTTACTTTCTCAATCCTCAGAAAACTCCCTCCAGAGACACTGAAAACATTACATAACTATCTCACAGGCATAGTAGTACTCCTGGGGGGATGTGTAAACTAATCTTCATGTGTAAAATCAGTAGAGTGACCTTTTAATCATGACTTATCATGATACATAAAAATGTCTAAATTAGTCTCTATTAGCTACTAAAGAAGGCGTCTTGCCATGCTGTGAGACACAGATCGCTTTTACAAAGTATTTCATGACTTCTCAGAGCACGAAACAGTATATTAAATATGACCTAAGTGTTAAGTTTGCTGCTATGGAGATATACTGTCACAAGGGCTGTTGTAATTCCAGTAGTGGATGTAAAGAAAGGGAGAGTGTATTTATCAGTGCACTCTTCTCCTTAACCACTTATGTCGCCTTCTTAATCCTGCTGGACTAATGGCCCAACATGATTGACCGCCTGCTGTTTTAATGTGGACTCCTGAAGTAACTGTATCTCCTCAAGACCTGCAGTCTCCAGGCCTCTCACTAAAATAGTACTCTAAATATATCCTGTTTGTGCGGCTGAGTATTCAGTAATTCGGCTCCAGTCAATGTTTGGAGCAACAACTGATACTCATACTCGTTCTGTTTTTTGTACATAAATTATTCACACTATGTATTCACTGTGGCAGGGCCGGATTAAACCTTCTTGGAGGCCCAGGGGCAAAATGATCTGCTGGCCCCTATAAACCCCCCTTTGTACCACTTCACTGTGCAGCCCTGAGCGCTTGCCTGATCCTCACCTAACCACACACCTGCCCTTATTACCCAATCAGCTCTGTGGTATATATACCGGCCCACTCACTCACCCCCTTTGCCAGATTGTCTGCTGCAGGGGTGGGCAAACTTTTCATGCCAGGGGCCACATGGAGAAAAACATATCTTAATGAGTGACTTTTTAGCACTTTGTGCTCTAAACTTGAATCGAAAAGTAAGATGATTAAATTTCACTCAGCAATAAATATCACTTCTAATGGGAACATTGATGCTGGGCCTTCGACTGAAGAATGGCTGTCAGGTCAGTAGTATGTCTTGTAGTGCAGACTTAAAGTACATCACAGAGTTGTTCAGTTCAACAAGGATGTGCAGCCTCCTATCACCAAATGACGTATGAATAAAATGTCAATTTTCTTAAGTAATTTTGTGTGTTCCCATTATACGCATTTCTTGCTTTACGTGTCATTTCACTTCGCAGCAATATTAGACACTCAGAGCGAGTGCTTCCGGAAGTCAGGTGACGTAGTACAACCAGCGACAAAGTCCATGCAGGGAGGAGGATATTTAGTTGACGACTTGTTTATGTATGTGACTTATTTTTCAAATTTCCTTTTTTTTTTTTTTTTTACCCCAAATCATGATCTTTTACTTAACCTAACCAAGTAGTTTTGTTGCCTAAACATAACCGAGTAGTTTTGTATGAATTTACGATGTTAACCACGTGTTTAAAAGTGCAACCATGCGTCCGTATCTGGCGAATTTGGAATGAAAACGCACAAAGCTTAAAATGCGTAAACATAAAAACGGTAAATAAAACGTCCTTAAAAGTGACATGCTATTTTTAAGCCGTTGCATGAGATCATGTTGGGATGAGACCTTTTCTCAGAAAATAGAACCACTTCAGAACTGTCCCATGAGTAAGGCCACACACATCTGAGTAGTACATTAATTCCCCATATTGAGTATCAATTTCTGTCAGGATATTCTTAAACTCCACAAATTAAGGTTGATCAGATGAGATCAATAGTTTTCACTATACTTATCATCCCATTTAAAAATTAAAAAGTCTTCCTGCTGATTTGTTATGACCCTTACTTTTTTCCGGTTAGTTCCTGCTTCCTTCTTGACCACTTATTGCCCGTTGATGTTTCTGCTTCAAAGACCAACTCTTTTAAATCCACACCTAAGTGATCCGATAATCAGAATATAGAATATATATCACTAAATGGCTACGGGAAGGGAAAATCTTGATTTTGGTTAAATATTGAAAAGATAAACATATAATTTGTCATGTCACTGTTGACTTATTCAATAGTCAATCAATATGGCAATGTTTCATAACCTTATATGCTTTTGTGCTTTGAGTTGTTTGAAACATAACTACCCCTCCGAGAACCATCACCTTACCGTGGTGGAGGGGTTTGGGTGCTCCTATGAACCTGAGGGCTGTGTTGTCGGGAGCCTAGTGCTCCTGGTAGGGTCTCCCATGGCAAATTGGTCTCAGGCGAGGGGCCAGACAAAGAATGGTTCAAGAACCCCAATGCAACATCAAAAAAGAGGAGGTGTGACCCTGCCCGGAGGAAGCCCGGGGCCCCCGTCTGGAGCCAGGCCTGGAAGGGGGGCCCGTCAACGAGCGCCTGGTGGCCGGGTTTGCCACGGAGCCCGGCCGGGCATAGCCCGAAGAAGCAACGTGGCACCCCCCCCCTCTCCATCATGTGGGCCTACCACCCGCAGGAAGAACCGTTGGGGTCGGGTACATTGCCAGACGGGTGGCAGTGAAGGTCAAAGGCTGGCTCTGAGGACGTGGAACGTCACCTCTCTGTGGGGGAAAGAGCCGGAGCTTGTGCGGGAGGCGGAGCGCTACCAGTTAGATCTGGTTGGGCTCTCCTCTACGCACAGTCTCGGTTCTGGAACCGTACTCCTGGATAGGGGTTGGACCTTATTCTTCTCTGGAGTTGCTCAGGGTGTGAGGCGCCGGGCGGGTGTGGGGATACTCACAAATCCCCGGCTGAGTGCCGTTACGTTGGAGTTCACCCCGGTAGACGAGAGGGTCGCCTCCCTACGCCTACGGGTTATGGGGGGGAAAACTCTGACTGTTGTCTGTGCATATGCACCGAACAGCAGTTCAGAGTATTCGGCCTTCTTGGAGACCCTGAATGGAGTCCTGTTGGGGGCTCCAGTAGGGGACTCCATAGTTCTACTGGGAGACTTCAACGCGCACGTGGGCAGCGATGGAGACACCTGGAGAGGCGTGATTGGGAGGAACGGCCTCCCTGATCTCAACCCGAGTGGTTGTTTGTTATTGGACTTCTGTGCTAGACATGGGCTGTCCATAACAAACACCATGTTCGAACATAAGGATGCTCATAAGTGTACATGATACCAGAGCACCTTAGGCCGAAGATCGATGATCGATTTTGTAATCGTATCATCTGATCTGAGGCCGCATGTTTTGGACACTCGGGTAAAGAGAGGGGCGGAGCTGTCAACTGATCACCATCTGGTGGTGAGTTGGGTCAGGGGGTGGGGGAAGAGTCTGGACAGACCTGGTAAGCCCAAACGGGTAGTGCGGGTGAACTGGGAACGTCTGGAGGAGGCCCATACCCAAGAGACCTTTAACTCACACCTCCGGCGGAGTTTCTCTGGCATCCCTGTGGAGGTTGGGGGCATTGAGCCTGAGTGGTCAATGTTCAAAGCTTCCATTGCTGAAGCTGCGGCGGGAGCCTGCGGCCTCAAGGTCTTAGGTGCCTCAAGGGGCGGTAACCCTCGAACACCGTGGTGGACCGCGGTGGTCAGGGAAGCCGTCCGACTGAAGAAGGAGTCCTTCCGAGATATGTTATCACGGGGGACTCCAGAGGCGGTTGCAAGGTACCGACAGGCCCGAAGGGCAGCGGCCTCGGCTGTGACAGAGGCAAAGCAGCGGGTGTGGGAGGAGTTCGGAGAAGCCATGGAGAAGGACTTTCGGTCGGCACCAAAGTGCTTCTGGCGTACTGTCCGGCACCTCAGGAGGGGTAAGCGGGGGACCATCCAAGCTGTTTACAGCAGGGATGGAACACTGTTGACCTCAACTGAGGAGGTACTCGGGCGGTGGAAGGAGCATTTTGAGGAACTCCTCAATCCCACTAATACGCCCTCTTTGATAGAGGCAGGGCTGGAAGATTATGGGGGATCATCAGCAATTTCCCTGGTGGAAGTCACTGAGGTAGTCAAACAACTCCACAGTGGCAAGGCCCCGGGGATTGATGAGATCCGTCCAGAAATGTTGAAGGCTTTGGGTGTGGAGGGGCTGTCGTGGCTGACACGTCTCTTCAACATTGCGTGGAAGTCGGGAACAGTGCCTAAGGAGTGGCAGACCGGGGTGGTGGTTCCCCTGTTTAAAAAGGGGGACCAGAGAGTGTGTGCCAATTACAGGGGTATCACACTGCTCAGCCTCCCGGGTAAAGTCTACTCCAAGGTGCTGGAAAGGAGGGTTCGGCCGATAGTCGAACCTCAGATTGAAGAGGAACAATGCGGATTCCGTTCTGGCCGTGGAACAACGGACCAGCTCTTCACTCTCACAAGGATCCTGGAGGGGGCCTGGGAGTATGCCCATCCGGTTTACATGTGTTTTGTGGACCTGGAGAAAGCGTATGACCGGGTCCCCCGGGAGATACTGTGGGAGGTGCTGCGGGAGTATGGGGTGAGGGGGGCGCTTTTGAGGGCCATCCAATCCCTGTACGCCCAAAGCAAGAGTTGTGTCCGGGTTCTCGGCAGTAAGTCGGACTCGTTCCCAGTGGGTGTTGGCCTCCGCCAGGGCTGCGCTTTGTCACCAATCCTGTTTGTGGTATTCATGGACAGGATATCGAGGCGTAGTCGGGGGGAGGAGGGGTTGCAGTTTGGTGGGCTTGGGATCTCATCGCTGCTCTTTGCAGACGATGTGGTCCTGTTGGCATCATCAGCCTGTGACCTTCAGCACTCACTGGATCGGTTCGCAGCCGAGTGTGAAGCGGTTGGAATGAGGATCAGCACCTCAAAATCTGAGGCCATGGTTCTCAGCAGGAAACCGGTGGATTGTCTACTCCGGGTAGGGAATGAGTCCTTACCCCACGTGAAGGAGTTCAAGTACCTAGGGGTCTTGTTCACGAGTGAGGGGAAAATGGAGCGGGAGATGGGCCGGAGAATCGGAGCAGCGGGCGCGGTATTGCACTCGCTTTACCGCACCGTTGTGACGAAAAGAGAGCTGAGCCAGAAGGCAAAGCTCTCGATCTACCGGTCTATCTTCGTTCCTACTCTCACCTATGGTCATGAAGGTTGGGTCATGACCGAAAGGACGAGATCGCGGGTACAAGCGGCCGAAATGGGTTTTCTCAGAAGGGTGGCTGGCTTCTCCCTTAGAGATAGGGTGAGGAGTTCAGTCATCCGAGAGAAGCTCGGAGTAGAACCGCTGCTCCTTTGCGTAGAAAGGAGCCAGTTGAGGTGGTTCGGGCATCTGGTAAGGATGCCCCCTGGGCGCCTCCCTAGGGAGGTGTTCCAGGCACAGCCAGCTGGGAGGAGACCACGGGGAAGACCCAGGACGAGGTGGAGAGATTATATCTCCACACTGGCCTGGGAACGCCTCGGGGTCCCCCAGTCAGAGTTAGTCAACGTGGCCCGGGAAAAGGAAGTTTGGGGCCCCCTGCTGGAGCTGTTGCCCCCGCGACCCGACCCCGGATAAGCGGTTGAAGATGGATGGATGGAGGGATGGATGGAAACATAACTATAAAAATGATTATCATGCTTACGCTGTCATGAGGGCAGGGAAAACAGATGGAAATGCTGTCAGTTCACAGATACATTGAGCTAAAAAAAAAATCTCTGGTATTGATTAAATATATTGATAATATTTCTTTAAATGATTTAAAATAATCTGTGCTGTTCTAAATTAATAGTATACAGACGTAATTTCTTGTTTTGTGTGTACACCTGAGTGCGAATGATTTAATTACTAAAACCTCTCTTGACAGAATCTTCATAGGAGAGAAGAGAGGTGTTGATATGTTCATCTAAGTCCCTTAAAAGTATTACTATGTGATCACAGTAAATAAGCTTTAATAGCAGCAGCTGCATATTCGCTGACTTCCTGGGGTTACACGGCTACACACAGAGGCTACTGATCTACCCTCTGATGTGTGGAGGTCGTACCTGCAGCATGAGAGGAAGTTCTACTCAGGGTGGTAAAATACTTTTTCTGGTACGAAATAATTTAATGTTCTATTTATAGTGAGTATATAAAAAATACTGTTGAAAATCATTTCAATATAAGGCATTAGATGGCAATGCTCTTGGTAGTAAGGATGCAAATACATTCTTCATCTATCATAAAGTATCATGCCCGTTGACACTGTGCTTTAGTGATACATATTTCAATATTTCCTAACTACATTACCATAAATCTAGGGCTAGAAAATAGCTCAAAATGTTATCATGATATATTTTTTAAATACACAATATATATTTAGTAGTAATAATAATGTTTGTGCCCAAATATTTTTTGGTTTACCTTTTTCCCCCCTTTTGCATTTATTATGGAGGAGACATTAAATGAAGATCTAGTAATTGAAATATTGTGTTAACATTGCATAACACAGCTACATCTATTCACTAAGGTAACCATATATGCATTATACATTTACCAAATGTTATCGAATTGATCACATTCCGATAGAGACACGAGTCATTTTGCAGCCCCAACAGTAGCGCCGGAGTGAGCGCCAAGGTAGGCTGGCTGTGTGTCTAGTGTTTTGTAGGAAGAGGAAACATATTTAAAAAGAACTTTAAAGAATCTCACAAATGCATTATTGTTATCGTGGAGGATTTTATTGTGAACATTTTTGAGATAACGCCCAGCCCTTCATTAATCATATTACCAACACAACTGACAAACAGTAAACATGGTACCTGAGCCCCTATGGGTCCCACTGGGTTGCGGTTGTAGCCCCCAACCCAAAAAAGGAAATGGATTTATCTTACCTGCAGTTATAAAAAACATAGAATACATATACTTATTCTCTGCATGATTCTGTTCAGCCTTATATTGGTATAGGATATGGGTGGGATACTTGTATTGCAGTATTTGACACAAGTGGAGCTCAGGGTCATCTCTGGTTTCCCACTCAGTGTCTACTGTATTACACTGCTGGCAGGGGGTGGCGGGGGGATTTTTGTTGCCTACCAACAGCAGACATGACAATCCCCCTCATAGCCTGGTGGTGAGTTCAGGGTCCCTGCCGGCCAACCATCAGCATTGCCAGCTATTCATTCCAATTAGACTGGACTACCTGATGCCGGCTGGGTTCTGCGGTACCGTAGTTTAAATATGTCTCATCCTATTTACACTGATGTTAAGTCATTTTTATTCTTATGTATTTTTCTTATCATAGTTTTCAAATACTTGTTCAATAGCTGGTGGCATAAATTGGTGAAACAATTATTTATAGCTGTACTTTTCAATATTTTTATGGGAAAAAAAAGCCCTGGCATTCTTCTCTTACCACTCATCTAATATACAATATTCATAAGTATGGTCATAAGAATCTGATTGACAGCCTCCTCCGGTTATATAATTATGTAACCAGGAGTTACAACATTTGAATGAAGAATCTGAATGTCTTATATATATATATATGGTCAAATCCGGATTGTGCTAATATATATGGTTGAATCTTAATTTAACATTTGAAAACACATATTTATATATCATATTTAGAGGTATCCTCAGAGCATGTACTCTACCCTACAAAAGATTCCAGACGAAATTGCAACCCAGCTGCATCTGTCATCTGAAACTCTCCAGTACAGTTTCTTCATATGTCTTGAGTGTCAGGAGCCGTCAACTTTGGAGTCATGTCAGAGTGTTATCTGATTTTATCAAAACTGTCTATTTCTGTCTAGGATCCTAATCCTAATGATGACTCTCATATCAATCTGAAGTTAAAAGTCTGTTATAAAACAACAGTCAGGTGATGAACAATGAAACAGGTTTTGAATATTTCTGCATTAGGCAGGGAGTGTCTGACAATATATGCTATAGAGTTGCAACATGGTAACACATCCAATAAGTGTAGGATCCAGCATTTGTGGAGCTCGACCGATAGGAACAGTCCAGATATCTTAACCTCTGCTGCACAGTTGTCCCCAAAACTTTATCGAAATGCAATACACAAGAGTACCCCTTTAAAGGTTATATACATGTAGTAGCAACCTTGCCTAGCTACAGGGGAGGATCACTCCCACCTGGTTTTCCAGTTGGGCCATGGACTCAAGCACCTTCTCCAAACTATTGTATGCAATTGTACCTTACCACTTATTAACTTACTGTACATCTACTGAAGACTTTTTAAAAATTTATTCCATAAATCAATGTTGCAGCACATATCGCCTGAATTCTGTTTTTGATTTATTTGTATTTTTATAAAAAGACATCATCATCACACATATGTAACTTTCCCCTTACCTTATTTTTATTATTTTTTTTTATTACACCTGCAGTGGCCAAGTAACTAGATGAGGTTTCCCAGATATTTGTAATGTAAAAGCTCTCTAAAAACATGAGGAACCAAATATAAAAAGATCTTCATTTTGATTATTCTTTCCAGCATGAATATGATGTCTACATTAAATATGACCAGCTTATGCTTTCAACCCACTGACATCTCCCCGGACCCCACACTGGCCTCTACTGTCACAGACTAATGCCCTGAGCGCATCAGCAGTCATCCATGCACAGTGGATCAATTCTCATGCGGGTGTGCTGTTGCTGAGTTGTTGTCACTTGAGTGTTTATCTGTCAGACAGCCTTCATCTGAGGTGTCACAAAACCCTGCATACATTCCCTCCTGTCTAACATAGCTGCACTTTTCACATTTTGCCATGGTGCCTGCTATATTTGAGCTTGACGTGTACTAAAAAAAAAAACTAAAAACAGCCAGTGAGTCTGTTGGTCCAGCAGGAATGGGGAAGTCAGTGGTGGTCAGCCTTGTGGACTCTTGTCTCTCTGTCAGACTAATTCAACCTCTTTTTTTCTATTATTACTATTTTTATTTGAAACTAAAATGTGTTCCTGTATCTTGAAACAGGAAAAAATAGGCAAGTTGCTGCACTAAAATTAAGAAGGGAGTCCTCTCAACGGCCCCTATTGGTCCACGAACCACAGTTTGAGAAGCATGTGGTGTAGACAGTAGTTAGTAATGTCTCTGGTCCGTTTTAGATACTCGGCTTTGGGCTTCATATCGCGGTGAACTGGAATGTATGGAGTGCTTCCCTTGCCTGTCATCGGGCTTGAAGCTTTGCGCGCAGCACCATCTCTACCTAAAGGACAGAAGGAATCCTGGGTGCCTCCGGCTCTGCCCTTTCTTTCAGACACCAAATGTAAACTTAAACCTGCCGGTTCCGCTATGAAGACAGAGCAAAGCTGCGTAGAGACACCGGCGACTCGGGAGGTCAAATATCTGCTCCAAAAACCGGCGAACGGAGAGGAGGATGCCCCGGAGAAGCAAGACGAAATCAAATACGCCGATTTGGAGTTAGTTGACGTAAACACAGGCGGGGAAAAGCCGGAGAAAGACTGTCGCCTTGGTGAAAAAAAACAAATGTCTGTCCTTATTAACAGCAGTGTCGCCGGAGCTCTACATGAAACGGAACCAAACCATGAGTTGGCGATTAAAACCAATATTGAAAGTAAAAAGAATGAGGATTCTGGATTTGAGAAATGTGCAGAAGATGTCAAGGAGGGTCCGTCTTATCCATCTTTGTCATCGGATTTCCCTTGTCTTGACGCAAAGTCAGAAGATTGCCTCAAATCAGAAGACGAAGGCGCCATAACGCAGCCCGAGGTCTCCAAAAAAGAAGACAACAGAATCACACCCAGAGGTGAGGGATTACAATGCAATGACAATGATCTGGGGAGAAGTGAGTCGGATGATTATGAGGAGGATGATGATGTTAGTTTGGTGCTTTCATACGCCTGCGTCCCGTGCGTAACGGAGGATGAGTCCCATTACATTACCACCCACGAGATCCAGCTCTCGGAGCTTTCTGACCATGAGGAGGACTACGACATTGGGGTGGTCTCCTCCACCAGCTGGGACATTGAAGATGACAACCAGGTGTACTCGTTTGTCGATTACGCTTCTTTTGAGGGCGATGGAGAGGTGGGGGGGAGGGGGGAGAGCCGCCAGGCTCGCTCGCGGGGCCCAGCAGCAGCAGTCAGCACTCTGCTTGAAAGTGATCTGTGCGACACAGCCAAGTTCACCAGCTCAGATGAGAGTGTGTCAAAGCCCCAGCAGCAGCAGTGCAGTGACAAAAGTGCGGGACAGGTCAACCTGTCAATCAGAAGCACTCGAGCTATAAATGACCCTAGCAACATCCAAGAACAGGAAAGTATCCTTTATCATACCAGGCGCTCCGGGGACACGAGTCGGTATGTGTTTAGGGGAGTTGATGGGAAGGCAGAGACATTGTGTGACAGGGCGAAGTGTTTCATAGCCGCGCCCGGACGCTTACACTTTGGCCGCAAATTGAAGGGGAAAGAGATCATCGAGTATTCCAGCGGTGCGTCCAGCGCTGTCAGCGAGCTGGACGACGCTGACAAGGAGGTGCGCAACCTGACAGCCAAAGCCTTCAAGAGTCTAGCTTATCCTTACTTTGATGCCATTAATTTCAGCACCTCCAGTGAATCATCTTTAGAGCATGGGAAAGGGATAAACAGGTGGTCCACCTTTGTCGACCTGAAATATGGCAATATGAATATGTCACAGGGACTGGACAAAAGTGTTGTTTCCCATCAAAACTCAACGGCCTCATTTGAAATAGCCAAAAATATAGACAATAAAGGTTATAAGGGCATTGCACTGGCAAGCATCAAACCGCCCACCAGCAAAATATTCACTCTGAATGACAACCCCCACAGCGCATCGTCATCTACAAAGCAAATAGAGCTGATGGGGGAATTCAGTCAGGGCCACGGTGGAGTGATTAGACTCACGGAGACTCTGAATTTTCGTTGCAATGTCAAATCGGCAATGTCTGGGGGAGAAAGACACACTAACTTTGCACAAAATGCTGCAGGATCACGTTCCACAGATGAAGTTACCAACAGTTTGCCAAGTGGCCAGAGGAGAGGAGCCAGCAAGTCGCCCTCCAAAACCATGGAAGACACACACAAGAAAGCCATATTCGCCTCGAGTCTGATCAAAAATGTGATTTCTAAGAAGATGCAGTTTGAGCAGGAGCGCAAGATGGAAAGAGGGGAGATCAGTGAGGCGCGTCCGGCGCCTTCCCCGTGCTTTGTGCACCAGGAGAGCGACAGCTACAGGGAGAAGGGGAGCAGGGAGCTGCACAGACAGAGCTCCACGTTTTCCGAGAGCAGCTCGGACTATACTATAATGTGCGTAGATGAATTAGGGGACATTTCGGACAGCAGCTCATGTGATACCGAGAGAGACTCAAGAAGGCCACACTTGGACGCTCCCGCACCAGAAACTAATTTGGAACTCGTAAATGAAGCTGGAATCGATACTAAAAAAGGCGCATTGGAAGCGCCTAAAAGCACGCTGCTTCGCAGCCAAAATAGCGCGTTCAGATGCTGGAAGGACCAGGAGCTAAAGTTACAAAAGGATCATATAAACGATAAAACTCCGGAGAAGTCGTCCTCAGCTAATGATAAAGAGGACGAGGGGGATCCGTACTTGGCGGGCAGTGGCAAACTGACTAAAATGTCACATTTGTTTGTGCCAAGTATCCAACTGCTGTCCAGTGACGGAGAAATCGGACAGCAGCTGCAGAACAGGAATTATACTCCATATGGAGATGGAGGAGGGATACAACAACAATCTGACAGCAAGTTATACATTGCAAACTCTAGGAGTGTGGCTACATCTAAATCTCCGGAAATTAAAATTAATTTAAGGAACGTGAGAGACAATAAAACGGAACATTTTGGCGTCTCCAAACTGCGTGCCCCTAATATAGGCTGTAACGCAGCCAGCCTCACCAGAACAGATGACTTCAAATGCCAGGAGCTGGCTGCAGCTTTGAAGGGTGAGTCGTCAGATAAAGTGCCGCATTTCATGGTTAGAGACATTAGAGATAATAAAGGAAAGCTGCAAACGCCCATACACCAAGTGAGAGACGTGCGTAAATTGGTTAAAAGTTCGTATCACTTTGTTTCTTTGGATAACAATGAAAATAAATCCAACTTTACATCTGGTGACAGCCATTCAGAGCAAAAGAAGCAAATGTCGTATCGAAATCCTAATTCTGTGTCCCCTATAGTAATCAAATGTCAGTCTGTGAATACAAATAGTAACGGAAAATATTCTGGAAATTTTACTGAGTTATTTAAAATGGAGCAGTTTGACATGGACAGATCGTCTCCAGAGGGCGCTAAAAATGCTCCACTGCAAATGTCAGCAGGAAGCTCAAACATAGGTAATTTAAGTAATTCCTCAGATGGAGTCATTGGATTGAGAATTGAAAGCAGAGCAGGTTCAAAGAAGCAGGAAAAAATACCAGATATCACAGATAAGAAACCGGAGTCAAAGAAAGCGAACCAGGGGGCTTTAGAAAAACTCCAGGCTGCTGTGAAAACCATGGAGCAGCTCTATATATATGACAAAAATAATTGGAAAAGGAAGAATGAACCCCATCTCCTGGCAGACAGCCATGTGCTTTCACTACTAGCCTGTGAAGAGCATGGAGCACCTGAGGAGGAAGTAGCGTGGGGGTCCAACATAGACAAGACAGTCAGAAGAGACTCCTATCCCTACAATGAAAAGATGGCATCAGCGGTAGCAGCACCCCCTGGCACTGAAAGCCTTCTGAGGCGAGAGGACAAAGACCCAGCAATGTTGTTTCAGACTCCCGGCAGCCGTGATGATAGGCTGGTTGCGAGGTCAATGCAAGCCGCTAGCACCACAGGGAACAAAAACATGTTCAGCCTCAGCTCTAACCTTAAGGCGTCCGCAACGGCAAAGCCAAACGCCAACATACAAACACCTTTCAGCCCCAAAAGCTTTGTCCCAAAATCACCCAAACTGCCTGTGTCCTTAAAAATCTGCCAGACGAAGCTACGTGGAAATGAATCAAAGGTGCTAGAGAGTTCCACACGGGAGCTCTTGAGGACCTCAGCTGATAACGAGAACTACCTAACCATTCCGGTCAAGTCTCACGCCAGCAGCAACAAACAAGCATCGTCTGCTGATAAAACCTCAGTGTACAAATTTACCACCCAGACACAACCAACCCCTCCTTCAGGACACTTGGGATCCAGCATCAGGGGCTTGGAAGACTACAACCAGTCCCCTCAACGCTCCAGCATTGTGATGAACACACGCTCACCTGACATCCCTGCTGCCACCATCTACCACTCTATGCCAATGGGCATATCCACCAATCAGCCTCAGGTGTACTGCTTTTCTCCGGCAATCACCCCTGCTCCCATCCTGGACCCCTACCAGGCCACCCAAAGAAAGATGCTCCTAGATCCCACCACTGGAAACTACTACCTGGTGGACACTCCAGTGCTGCCGGCCACTAAGCGCCTCTTTGACCCCGAAACAGGCCAGTACGTGGACGTGCCCATGCCGCAACCTCCTATGACCCCGGTTCCCATGCCGATCTCACCTTTGGCCCTCAATCCAGGAGCATACGGACACACCTACATGATCTACCCAGGCTTAATGCAGACACCATCTGTTATCCCGGCCCGGACACTTGTGCAATCGCACAAGTCGATGCAGTCAGAGGCGGAGAGCGGAGACAAAGCCTTGTTGCAGCAGACTGAGGGCATGTACATGGAGAGTCCCTACTACATGGCCACTGCAAAGTCTCCCCAGGCGGCCTATGGGGCTCAACAGCAGGCCACCACCAACAGGCCGCTGCAGGGCTTCTCCAGCGCCAAGAAGCCAGTCATCAGCATCACCTCCCAGCAGGGGCCCCGGATCATCGCTCCGCCCTCGTTTGATGGGACCACCATGAGCTTTGTGGTGGAGCACAGATGAAACGCATCTTACCTGGACAGGTGAGTAGTTCTAATTGTTTAGCTTGTGTATTTCTCCCACAAATTAAAATACGATGCACAAGAACAAATCTCTGCACATGTTCTTGTGTTGTAATTGTCTGCTTTAGATATGCACGACGGATTTCTAGTGTAAAAACAAGTACCACTGATTCTTCTAATTGTAATAGATAGTACTATTACTTGAGATGGATAGTTTATTCTTGCTGTTGGAAAGAATTTGACAAAAAAATTCTCACCACCTGCTACTGAGTTAATGATTTTAGAGAATGATTGCTGATATTTGAACTCAACACCCAAACAAATACTAAGAATAGATTTACTATCCCTTTCAGATTTCCATAATATCATAGTACATTATTGGATTACTATCATGGGTGATCTAATGTATATTGTAGCTGGTTAGAGTGCAGCTTATTTAAACTACTTTATATACTGTTGGGTCGTTTAATCACCCTGTCAAATAAATGCAGTGGTGTAAAAAGCACAATATTTCTCTATGAAATATAGTGGAAATACTCAAGTAAAGAACACATACTGCCAGTCCACACTCCGTACTTGGTCCGTTCAGGCCAAACTACTGCTACTACCATGTTGAGGGGACACTCTTTCTTGCAAAACCCTTGTTTTATTGGGATTTATTTGTGGGCTAATGACACTTCTATGATTCATTTTGCTCTAAAATTCCACAAGATTGAGACTTGAGCAGCCCAAGTACCTTTCAGGCTGGTCAGGTACCCCTCCAGTCGGTCAAAGTGTCTAGTAAGCATCAAGTGCCACTCTGGTGTGACCTTAGAGCAAAAATCTACCTTAACCTTGTGTTTGAAAGAGGTCCCTCTTTTCATTCATGTCTCTTAGGAAGTCTAAGCACAAAACTGGACAATAATATTACTACTGCCAGTGCGACTACTCCTACTTCTATTGATACTAACTCTACTACTACTACTTCTTTACAGTTAGTGCCAGTTCTAAAACTGCTGCTACTCTCTCTACTGCTTGACTTCTTTACATTTTTTCAGATTTGTTGCCCCCATGTATCTATTTACAAGATGAATTTGTATTTCTAATTATAATACTGTAGTTCTACTTGATCACATTTCCAATGTGAAAGCTATTGAGACCCAAATGTTCAAAATCAATTAAATAAATAATACATTATGAAATAAATAATTATATGAATATATAAAGACAATTATAATATAGCCATGCAAGTGTGAATTAATCCTGCACTTATTAAAGCTTACTATTATGAAATGTTATTTAGCCCTACAAATTTTCACGTTCATTTTTATTATAAAATGTGTTTTTTCCAAAGTCAGTTTTTTCAAAACCCCAATCTTTTCCACTGCAAAAACTTTGATTATACCAACTTCAAGCCCAACCTAAAGTGTTTAAATTAAAATATAAATACAAAATTATGAATAATATGAATAAATACAGACATATTTATAATAATAATAATATTGACAAATAGTAATAATAATCAATAGTAGATCCAATACATGCACAGCTTATTATTGGCTGTTATTTAGATCAAAGCAACAGCCAATCAAATGATGGCTCTGCTCGGTTCATCTTGATCGACACATAAAGACTTAAAAATCATGAAAATAAAAACAGACTTTGGAAAAGGACATTTTAAATAAAAACTACTGGGTCTTATTTATTTATTACATTCATTCTAAATGACACATTAGGCCTCCATACCAGTTGGGCTTTATTTTCCTGCTATCGTCAAAGGTTTGAAAAAATAACTTGCCGTAAACTCTGTTATAGGGAAAGAAACAGGATCAAATAACTGTTCGTAATAGCAAGCTGAGTTTTAACGTATATATCATTTTACATTTCATTGCAAAATAGTTTATTTGATGTCTTCATATGATCATTTATTTCATGTCTTACTTATTTATTCTGAACACTTTGTGTCTCCATAGAGGCTCACATCTAACCTCAAAAAGCCTATAAGTACATGGTGGATTGAAGCCACTCTCTCCATGTGACAATTTAACACCCTAAAGGCAATTTAGTTAGTCTATTTATGAATTTTCTAGTATCATGTCGATTAAATAAGAGCATTAAGCATGCAACCAATCATGTATTAGGATTCAACACGCATGCAAAAGGAAGAGAGACTATGTGTCTGTAAAGTTTGCAACTGAGCACCTCAGCAGACATTAGCACTCACAAGCTGTGAATTCTGATATCACAGCAGAGATACAGAGGATTATATTGATATAAGATTCTTCATGGGCTAGGTGTTTGAATGTGTATGGTGGACACACTGTAGTGTGTGCAGGAGTAAAAGGTCATGCGACGGCAGGCGTTTGTTATGCGTATACACAGACTGCTTCAGCTGCTGCTTGACATCAAGAGGCTGCCTGGCAGGTCAGAGTCGCAGTGGGGTCAGCCGGCTTTTTATAGGACCAGTCATTTGAAGACAGAGAGAGTGAGAAGCCAGGTTCACATGCCCTCCAATCAGCAATTACATAAACACAACATGCAACATAGCAGCAGAGCATTTGGAGTTCCCCTTCTCATCTGAGAAACTCACATACTGGAGGGCTCAGTTATGTTTATAAAGAAAACAGATAGCCTGTAGTCTGGTAGTCTAGGCTGGAAAAATGGGCTTCTAAGTGGAAGATTGTTTAAATTCCAAAGACTGGATACAAAACTGTGTTTGGGGAACATCAATGAACAATGACCATGTACCTTAACAACTGTTGTCGTGGTTCCTTTGAGTTTGGCAATGAACTCCCACATAGATCAGGAAAAGACACCCAAGTGCAATCACCTGAAGTCATCTGGACCCATCTTGTGCTCCAGGGACCAACAGAAGTTATTTTAAGGGCGCCAGATGGTCCAAAACACAATTAGATCAAGCCTGATTTGGCTGTCATTTCCTTTTCTTTGAAAAGACAATGCTTCTGTGGAAATATGAACACATTACTTACAGGTTTTAAAAATGCAGATTGTTCACAAAACGTTGAAACTAAAAGTGAATATAAGAGAATATATTGATGTTTTATATGGAAGTTGATTAATCTCAAAACTAATTGGGCAGTGATTAGTCTGCAAGGGCAATATCTGACAGTATACATGGATAGGGTTGTAAGAACAAAGCATGGTGTAACACAAGCAGATACAGAACTTTTATTTAAAGTCTTTTTTTATTTAAGATATAACACCATTTTTATCAAACCATTTTATTTTACAATACCAAGGTTACCAATGTCTTCATCTGTCCATCAAGACTAACATGGCCAATTATGTTATTGGCTAATGCCTATTGAAAGCCTTTTAATATGATATTTACTTGAGGCTTGGTTTATGAAATCTGACAGACAGACCAGAAAATGAGGACTCCCGTGATAAATAATCCAAGGGTGCAAACCACCATACTGTATCTTGTTGTTTGATAAGCCATTTAACTGAATTTACTGCTTCATATCTACATGGTACCTCTAGCAAGACCCCCATTCCAACGCATTCTTTAGTTTTGCTGCAGTCCGTCTGAATTACCCTTAATCCTGTGGTCAGAATTTACCTAGTGATGGGTGATTGAATGAATTGGATGATTGATTATAAATTACATTTAAAGGAGAGAGCCCTTTCAGTTTATCAGTGTGCAGTGAGAGAGGAATGCTTTGAAAGGCACCACACCTGATGTTGGTAGAGTCCATAGTCCATAAAATATGTTCTGCTGACTATGAAATATATACAATCTATAATAACAGCAGTCTACAATACATAGTGAGCAATGAGAGAGCAATGCTTTGGAATGCAACATGCCCCTGGCTGGTACAGTCTTGGTTTAGCATTTACAAGTTACCACTCTCTGACTGTCAAGATATACAGTAAACCAGGAAAAACATTTTGTAGACAGAGATACACACCTAGACACAGACAAAGGGATACAAAGCCCACAACTTCCACTGAGAGAGAAAAAATTGAAATAGAAATATCGCAGAATGACGGCGCCACCCTACTTTCCTTCTGATTTGTTAGTACTTGTTGCCTTCCTTGGTTTTGTTGGTTAGGTTTAGGCATAAAAAGTAAGATGTATTAGCCTAAGGGTAAGAATATCAGGGTAATCCAACCAGATGCAGATTATGGCGGGACAAGCCTTCGCTGCCATTCTGCATAATAATTAGCCATATGTGTCTTCAGAGTAATAGGCCTTTTTTTCTCAAGGTAACAGGCTTCCGGACAAATAGGCTTTCGGTACAATGGGATATTTTTTGGACTACTGGGGTTTTGGAATAATGGTCTGTCGGAACAATGGCAGGGCGCCTGTAATTGTGAGTATGTTAGCATGCTGACCTTATAATTAAAATGACGGCTAATAAAGCTTTAGTCAAAGGTACAATGTGTAAGATATGCCAGAATTTAAACATAAACCATTAAAACAATTAACTAACATTATCAACAGATTGTGAAGAGGTAACAGTGTTGACTTTGTGTCAGAGATGTCTATGCAGTACTATTTCGGCTCAAGTCGTTTCTGCCGCCTGGACTGACTGACTGACTTGCACAGGAGTAAAAAAATACACAGTAAATATATCAACACTAGAAGAGCGAGATATATAGCTGTATAATACAATACACATTTTTTAGAGTACACAATTTACAATACACAATTTTTTTAGAATATTCTTAATGATTGATGAATTTAGATTGTTTTGACCCAAAAGCAGAGGTGAAATAATGCCCCCTATTTCTTTGGAGCCGGTGGCTCGTAAGTACACATTGTACCTTTTAACAGACAAGACATTTTGGTAGAAAATGTGTTTTCTTTTCATTTAGTTATATGACCTGCCAATCATTTTTGAGATGAGGAAGCGCAATCATAGTAGTATGTACAGTACATGTATGTACATAAAGACACAGTGAAGCAAACACTGATGTCCTTCTCAATATTTCACTGTTCTTTAAAGGAAAGAAATATAATCTAAATGCAGGCCTTACTCTAGGAACTATCTACATTAACTTTACTCAACTACCTAAAGTTAGCCTGGTTCCAGACTACTGTTAAGGTCTGTTCACATTTCCAATTCTTTCAGTAATTCAAAAAGGTCTGGTGTTGCGCTCTTTTCTAATCTGTCAGAAAATCTTTTGGAAATTGTCAAGGAAAAGAGATGATTTGACAGACGGCCGGTTTGATTTCCATTTATTTTACCTTGAAGTAACAAATGACATCTTATTGCAATCCCATTGTATTGAAAAACGGCATGTTAGTTCTTATGGATTTAAGCTCTGCTTTTGATACCATACATCATAATATTATGTTAGATTGTCCAAAGAAGTAGGTTGGGATACCTGATATAGCACTTGAATGGTTTTCTTCCTTTGTATTTAATCGCCAGTTCTTTGTTTCCATCGGTGACAAAGTGTATGGTTTTGCTCCTCTAAACTATGGAGCTCCTCAAGTGTCTTTTCTGGGACCTCTTTTGTTCTCCCTTTACATGCTCCCTTTAGGGCACATTATCTATCAGTTTGGCTGTGTCTATTATCATTGCTATGCTGTTGATGTCCACCTTTATGTATTTGTTAAACATGTAGAACTTTGAAATCTGTCAAATTTACATAACTGTCTTAAAGAGATTAGTGCCTGGATGTCTTGTAGTTCCATGGAGTTAAATCACTAGTCTTGACTATAGTGATACAGTGTATTGTGATTTAAGCCATAAAGCTGTAGCACATCTACAATTCAAAACATTTTAATTCTTAGATGTTGTTCTTTGGTGTAAATTGATTTTTTTTTTATTGAGTTTTAACGTTCACTGGGATTGTTTCCCCTTTATGTAAAGCACCTTGAGATTTTGCTGTATATTAAAGTGTGCTATATAAATTAAATCCATTATTATTATTATATCACCTGAGGCTAAAAAGTGCTATCTGAATAATTATTAAATACAATATAAAATAAATATGAACTAAATATATATTAATAATAATTTTTTTTAAAAAAGATTCATCTAAAATAAATACAAAAGTTTTACTTTTGACTTACTTTTACTAATTGACGACTTTTTACCCAGTTGGAAAAACAACCAAGCCAATCCGAGCATTGCATGCGGGAACAGGGGCGGGTCGTCCACTAGTGTCCTTAGGCAAGATAATGAACCCCAAATTGCTTGCAAAGGCACAGCAATCGGTGTGTGGGTGTGTGTGAATATGCATTAGATTAGTAACTGATGAGCAGTTTGGCACCATGTGTGTGTGTGACTAGGTAAATGTTGGCATGTGTAAAAGTGCTTTGAGTGGTTGAAAGGTGCGATACAAATGCAAGTCCATTTACCAAGTCCAAGAATAGGAGCATCATCTTCCTGTGTCAGAGCCACACAAATAGTGGTTTAGGTAAACACACCTATACAGGTTATAATAAATCCATTTACGGACAAAAAAAAGGACTATAAAACAACTATTAAATTGCCATATTTCTTCAATTAAAATGACAATATACTAAGATATCTGCTTATAGCCTCCTACAGCAGACTGTGTCCGATACTTCAGTCACTACTGATTGGTTTTAGGAAAAAATAACCCCCTTCAAGCAGAAATCAGCTAACATGAACATGATTTCAGAAAAACTGCTCTAATGGATGAGAGCTGTTAATGTGTTCATTTAAATTAAGTGTCTGTTTTGTTTTCTTGGTTCCCAACAGGGCTGAGTTCTGAATGGATGCTGGACTGGTCTGGGTTCTGGTCTCTTCGTGGTGCATTATTTTTTATTGGCTTGAGGTGATTGATCAGGCCCATTGTATAAAAGGCCTCATATACATCCTGTTTTACCTAAATGTACCAGATGTGTATAAGTATGTATTTCATGTTTTAGAATGTCACACCACAAAAATGCGAAAGTCTCACTTAATTCATTTGTAAACCTACATTGCAATGTCTTTGCTAGCACTGATCACTTCCTAAACTAATCAGGGTTTAACTCTGGAAATGATCAGATTATGTATTTGTTTGTAGTTTTGTAATTCATTTCATTTTGCAACACATTATTGCTTAATAACTTTTATGAGGACTATATTTAGCATACTATCTATACCAGTTAAGATTTTCTTACCGTCTCTTGTATGTTGGATTTTATGCAGTGTCATGACTATTGCTTTACAAAAGTCAGCACTTATCAATATGTGTTTTTATGTAACTGGGAATGTCACAATAAGTAAATGAATCATGCGAAATTCATTTACATATTACTATTGAGGAAATGTGTGTGTTAAACATATACAATGGTAGACACCCTAGAGATCTCTCATTATGCATTTGTCCTGCATAGCAGAATATTAAATTCATTTTTAAACATTGTAATACATTAGAATATTTAAAGTTTTGCACATCAACACAGTTTGTGTTATGTTGAGAGTTTATTCACTATTAATTAATTATTCATCACACAAAAATAAAACTGACAAATCCTTCTGCCACTCACTGGAATGTAAAAAAATAGTGTTTTAGTTTCCAAGCAGCTCTTGAAAGGTCTAAAGTGCAGTGCAGCTCCAGGATTATCTAGCAGGCAGGGCAAAGAGGGACCTCAAGGATGAGTCTACAGTTTGACCTGCAGATTGATGTACCTTTAGCCCCATTTGACATGTATTTCTATATGTAACACTGTTTCTAAGTAATTATTTTGACACTGACTTATTGTTTTGTACTTCAAATAGTTCAGACAATGGATCTGCTGGCCAGTCCATCCTTTTGTTCTGACATCAGACATTCTTTTATAATAACTGCAGTAACAATGATGTTGTTGTTATAAAAGAATACCACCCCATTTTTTTAGATGTTTTTTCTAAGAAGTGTTCATGTTTAAGGGTATTGTATTATATTGAGATGGATAGAACACATGGATTATGAAGGTTGTGCTGGTGTCATAGTTTAAACTAGAATGTTTGCTGCCTTCTGAGCTGCTGAAATGTTTTAATTTAGAAAATGCTTAACCGTGGTCCCTGTTTTGGATTTAACTGTCGCTCCATCTCTGCAGTCTATCATATTGTTATAACTGTTAGGAGAATATTATACATTCAGATTGGAAAAAAATCTAAATTAAAGGGTCAGCTTGCCTAAATGACCAAAACATTTGGATTTGCACTTACTGGTAGATGAAAAAAAAAAAAAAAACAGTGTGGGGGTCATATGGCAGAAAAAACATTATGTGGAAATCTGTGCAAACAAATTGCTAAAACATTTGATAAACCGAGTGCACAGATTAATATACCAAGCAAATAGATTCATACACCTATCAACAATCCAAGGGCCTGGATTGAAAAACAAATTGGGGGGAAACAAGATTTCAGATGCAAATATTTTCTTCGTCCATATGAAACCTGGCAGGCTCTGTAGAAAAGAGAGTTCTACCGTCCGTAGAAAATCACTTTCTTTTTGATTCTGGTAAATGGACCCTTTAAATTTTAAATCCCAAATGCAGAATAAAATGGTCTGAGTTATGATTGCTGTCTTGATAGATTGTCTCTCACTTACTCTATATAAACTGCCAAAATAAAACATGACAATATCCCTTTTTAAATTATTTGGTTTCACCAATTCAATGTGATATTTGACTTCCAATGTGGTTTAACCACATTTTAATAGTTTATCACTGAACGCACTGGCCTCTTTAAACTAACTGGTCCCACTGATAGGGTTAGGTCTTTTGAATGAAAATATCATTGCCTTGTTTTGTTTTTTTTGTAGCACTTTGCAAGTCGTATTGCAGCAGTTTTTGAATGTGAATAGAGAAATGCTTTTTTTTTCCTCTTGCGTAACAGAGCAAAAATACAGTTTGTTATACAGGTAAAATTATTTCTGTATAAGTGTAAATACTTTTTTTCACAGGTCTCAAGAAAGGCCTGATGTTCTAATTCAAAGCCTTACACAAGGACCCTCAAACAGGGTGGGGGTTTGAAGCCAGGCCATCCTGCTGCTTTGAAACTATGACATTGAATTTTCTGGACAGACGGTACATATTGTGAAGGTAAAAGAAAGTCGATGTGTCACGAAGAGAAAATGTAAGGACGTTTGTGACCTCTGGAATGAGGGTACTTTTATTTGCAATCAAACGGTGAAAGGTGGATTTAGATGTAGAAATGAAACAATGAAAAATCTTGTCCAAAGTGAAAGTAATGCTCAAATGAAGGCTTAGTTTAGGTATATTATTTTGATGTGTTTTGCCGCCAGTGCACAGTTTCGATTCAAAATTGTGTCACGAATACAGCCTGGGATGTTTCATCAGATGCTATGTTAAATGTGTGAAAATGTATTAAACACAAAACCCTTTTGCAGACCTCTCTGTTATGTTCTTCACTGATTGTTGTTCGTACAGGACCTACAGTATGAACCACAGGCATGTAGCTTAAGTAAAACTTTACTTTTGGTAGTTTCCCTCTTACTTTATTTAATATTTTCATTCCATATTCTACAAAGACAACGTTTTAGATTCCGTGCCTCATTAAATATATATGTATAATTTAGATTTTTCAAAGGAAACCACCTACAAACACAATCAAGGTTGTTTTGCATAAAGACTGGAAGCAGGGGGAACAGCTAGCCTGGCTTTCTCCTATTAATCACAGTCGCCCCTCCGACAGATAAAGGTGTGTAAATGTGGAAGATATTCATTTTCATCTAAAAAATGGTTAAGATACAGTCTTTGGGAAAAGTATAACATTTTTGTACCTCTTCTGTCAAACCTACATAGTCTGGAGGTAAAAGTGCTGTGTGAGTGAAGTAGTAAAAAAAACACTTGTTAGGTGGTTATGATTTAACTCATCAAAATCATTTGTTGCATTGTTATCAGAAGAAATGCATCATTTGAAAATAGGAGACACACAATACTGTAAGAGTGTCATCTCAGCCAGTTTATAAAAGTAAATAATATTTCATAGAGCACAGGCTTGTGGCTTCTACTGTCTTTTCCCCCCCAAAGTAGCAGTTTGTTGTTGGTGCGGCTGAAAACGGCACAGATCAGAAAAAAACTTATTTGAAAAGTTTACGTTTTGTAGATTACAACCTTTATTTTACTGCCATTTGATGACTATATTTTCAACATATAACCAGTTCTACAGGATCCGTTGAACAGGTTTCTTGGAAAAAATGTAAAAAGTGGAATATAGAAAGTGGAATTCTAAAAGTGGATAATATTATATCCATTCTGTCCTATTTTGGAGTCAAGGTTGTTTTTTTGGTATCAGTTCTTTTCGGCCACAGTTGATCAAGAAATAACTTGGATTAAATTACATCTGTGGTGTCCATCTTTGGAAGGCCGAAAACTGGCTTAGCACTGATGATGTTAGAATGTGTGCTAAAGTGTTAAAGGCTTCTCTGCTGGCTGTGGGCACATATCGAAACTGGGTTAGGAGGGGATGATGGACACAGGATCATTTTACAGAGCTTTAACTGTATACACAGAGTCATTGTGTCTGTAACGCATTCCATAACACCATAAGCCATAACGCACACATAAGCCTCTGGCTATTTTGTAATGCCATCTTTGTTTACAAAGTCAATTGTGATTTTTTTTGGCCAGCTGAAATTAAATCTGGTCAGGTATAATGTTGATGACCCCTAACCGAGTAAGTGTAGTGCCATGGGTTTTAACAGTTGATAAACTGCACATTAATTGGTCATATAACATTAAAGGTCACTTGTAAAGACATAACCTATACAAATGATTGCCATCCAGTGATCTTTGATATTATTATTATTATGTGGTATCAAAATATTACATTGAAAAACATTGATTATGAATATGTAATGATAAGTAATAGAACACAAATACATCCATGCCATAGATGATTTATGGGAATGACTTGATCCATGGATCCATTTGAAAGCATCTGGTGCGGTTAAACGACACCACATGCGTGGCAACATAACATACATGAAGCCTCGTTTTTTTTTTTTAAAACATCATAGGCAATTAAGTATTGAAAGCAAAATAATATCACTTCATTTCAATGTACATCAATGCATTTCTTATTTGTTGTAAATTTATAACAAATAAGAAATGCATGTCAGTAGCTAAAATGTACTCCATTAGACTATTTTTGTCTGAAGAAGTCAGTCACCAAAATGATTCTTCTTATTGTTCTGTTCATATTATTATTATTATTATTATTATTATTGTAATTATTGTAATCATTGTAATTATTATTGTAATAATACTAATTATTATTATTTATATTAGTTTTTGATGTAGTTATTATTTTTCTTTCTTTCTTTATTGACATGGTATGGCTGATAAATAAATAAAATAATGTAGTTTTGTTTTTTTCCCCTGTCAATCCACCGCTCCATACTCCAGTCCAGTAGGTGGCGGTAATGCAGCTACAAGCTATTCAAACTCAAAGAAGAAGAAGAAGATCACATACATGTGTAAATGTGTGGCTAAGTTGAACAGCTCATTCAGTCGTTTACTTTATTTTCTGTGTTTGGATATCATTTAGGGCAATGAAGTACTTTTAAAAGGTTTTGTTCTTAGTGAAATTCTAAAGACGAACTCTTAATATTAAATGCTGCCTGTTAGCATTCTGCAAAGAGCAGCCAACAAAGCTAACATCAACAGCTAGTTGATAGAGCAACATTTGTTTCTTCACAGATGGCTGATGATAGCGTGAAAAGTGAAGCTTCGGCCCAGCAGGAGAGCAATAATGGAGATAATAAGAGCAGTCAGAAGACAGTGAGTAGTAACGGAGAAGAGGCAGCAGAAAACCAAACTGTGTCCAAAAGGCAAAGGAAGAAGCTTCAGAAGCAGCAGAAATGGGAAGAAGACAGGGAGCTACGAAAGTAAGTCAGCGGATTTTAACCCTGTCAGTCATTAATGCATTCAACTATAGAGGTACGATAACATTATCTATTGGTGTAACAACAATAACGGCTGTTTGTTCTTTTTCTTTTTTAAACGTCCAATGTGTAATGCCGAGCCACCTGCTCCAAAGAAATAGGGGGCAATATTTCACCTCTAAACTGGGTCCATACAATCTCTAATGTTCATATTTTAGTTGTAGTAGTTTAGCATATTTATTGTATTCTAATTTATTCTTTATATTGTGTATTGCATTTACTCCTGTGTAACGCCTGTCAGTCAGTCAGTGGGCAAGAAATCGCAAAATTCGACCAAACTGCTGAAACTCTGAGAGCCGGTTAAAAAACACTGCATCTTATAATCTTCACGTGGGGCTCATCCATCTGTGTTTACTGCGGCACTGACGTTAACTGCGGGCTGTAGTCCGTGTAATGTTACGTTAGTTTGTTCATTGGACTAAATTCAAAGTGGCAGAAACTAGAAAACGACCTACATATTGGTCTCGTCCCCCCGGTGGCGGTGCAGCCCGCCTGGGGAGGAGAGAGGTCAGCCGAGCCAGCACTCAGAGCCCCAGTCAGTGGCGAAGAGACTTGAGCTCAGCCAGAACAAGCCCCAGCGCCAGCAGTCACAGCGGGCTGGTAGACCTGTGTAACGGCAGCAACAGGGAGTTTGCAGTTCCCCACTGCTGTTGCTGAACTCAAGCTAACAGCCGACGACAGCTCTACGCTCTGCGAAAAGCCTCCTGGCAGCTGAGAGGGCGAAGCGAGGTGGTTTTCTCATTTCTGCCACTTTGAATGTATTCCAATAATCAAACTATAAAACAAACACGAAACATGGCTGTAATATTTACAAGCAAGTCAGGCACAATACATCCATGGTCAGGCAGCTGTGCTTCTTCTGTCTCTGTGCTGAGAGCAGACTGACACTACAGTGACTCACTCTAGAGCATATGTGTCAAACTCGAGGCCCGTGGAATTATCTTTGGCCCGCAGAATAATATTTAATTTGTATTAGAGTTGGCCCTCCGGTATATTACACGCACCACTAATACTACAAGTCCCACAATGCACCGCCAGCGCGTCGGCACGTCAATCGAACGCGAAAACCTGCCGCACTCGCTCATAAGCAGGCCACCTGTGGTCAACTTTCAGCTACCCCTCTCCCCAAAAAATGGCTAAACGAAAGATGGACTTAGGCAGGTGGGAGGCAGAGTATATGTTCGCAGATATAAAGGGCAAAGCTGTTTGTCTTGTGTGTGGAGACGGTGTGGCCGTAATGAAAGAATATAACGTAAGACGACACGATGAAACGAAACACCACGACAGGTATAAGCATCTGGACATGAAACAGAGGCTCCAGAAGGTAGAAGATGTTTCGAGTTGCGTGAGGAGATCTGTCAGTTCATGGAAAGCAAAGGGAAAGACACAACAGAGCTCCGGGATGAAAAGTTGCTGTGTGAAGTGGCGTTTCTGTGTGACATCACGAGCCATCTCAATGCGCTCAACCTGCAGCTTCAGGGACGGGGCCGTGTGATCACTGACATGTACGCTGCAGTGAGGGCTTTTAAAAGTCTCCTGTGGGAGACGCAGATGCTGCAAGAAAACTTGAGCAATTTTCCATGCTGCCTAACTATGAAAGAGCAGGTCTCTACCGCTGCGTTCCCAAGTGCGCAGTTTGCCGAAAAACTCAGCATACTTGGTGCCGACTTCACACGCCGATTTGCCGACTTTGAAGCCCAAAAAAGCAGGTTTGAACTGCTCAGTAATCCATTTGCAGTTGACGTGGAAAGCGCGCCAACCAACCTCCAAATGGAGCTGATTGAACTCCAGTGTAGTGACACACTCAAAGCAAAGTATGACTGTGGGTGCTGCACAGTTTCCACGTTTCATCCCCGACACAATGCCCCAGCTGCGTAGCCAAGCTATCCAAATGCTCTCTGTTTGGCAGCACATACCTGTGTGAACAACTGTTCTCCTTGATGAAGTTAAACAAAACATCACACAGGAGTCGTCTTACTGATGAACACCTTCACTCAATCTTGCGGATTTCCTCAGCTCAGAGCCTGACCCCAAACATTGATGAACTTGCATCCAAGATGAGATGCCAAGTTATCTGGCTTAGACTAGTGTGCATCACAGAGCAGCAAACTGGGCTTTAATGTATGTTTCCATTTTGCACTTTTTTTCTTGCATGTTTCATTTTTCTTTTAAGGAAATTATTTTTTGGCTGTTGGTGGCCTGTGGAAAAATGTTTTCACTTGAAATTACACTGGAAAAGCTGCAGATTAGGCCATAAAAATGCAACTGATTTTTCTTGTATTTAATGTTTATTGTTGTTGTTTATAGGCAATAACTGTCTTACAAGCTTTGTTACTTCCAGGTTCAAGTATCTGGCTTAGACTAGTTACTAGTGTGCATCAGAGAGCAGCAAACTGAGCTTTAATATATGTTTCCTTTTTGCATTTTTTTCTTGCTACCACAAGGCATTTTTGTTTTTTCTTTGAAGGAAATAATTTTTTGGGTGTTGATGGCCTGTGGAAAAATGTTTTCATTAGAACTTACTCTGGAAAAGCTGCCGATTGAGCCATAAGAAATTAATGCAACTGATTTTTCATTTATTTAATGTTCAATATTGTTTTTATAGGCAATAACTTATAAGCTTTGCTAGTTACAGGGTCAATATGTTCAATAAGATCATTTAAATAAGTTTTGTAATAAACATTGAACCAGTCCGGCCCTCGACTTGTAGCGATTTTTTAATTTTGGCCCACTGTGTATTTGAGTTTGACACCCCTGCTCTAGAGGAACAAGTGGTGTTACAAGACTGGACGGAACTAGTCCGTTAAACTGCTAATTTCTGTAGATATCTCTGCATGTCTTTGACATAAAGTCAACACTGTTACCTCTTCACATACTGTTGATAATGTTAGTTAATTGTTTTAATGTTTCCAGTATAAATTCTGGCATATTTTACACTGAAGCTTTTAATTGAGTATCAAAGTGTTATTTTCCATGGTAGGCCCAGTGCTCCCTTACATGCCGAACTCCATTCAAACATTTGTCAATTTAAGGTTGTATTGCTTGTAGTGACTATAATGTCCATCAATGTGCCAATAATGCTGATTGATAAACTAGGATGCTTTTATCCTGCCTCTCTTGCCCTGGTAAAAAAAAAAAAAAAAAACAGCATGGACCATCCCAGATGCACGTTGGTCATCATATAGCTGCCTAACTTCTTTCTGCTAAATGAAGCACACAGATAAATCAGCAATCAGCAGTAATGGGAAAATCTGGCTTATTACAATTTGGAGCTTTATGTTTGTAACTCCAACCATCAGTTCTTTTAGTTATGACAATGTAACTATCAAGATCTGGGAACATCTAAAATAATAGCCATCATCAGGAAAAACAGGGTGGAAACAGGAGCACCAGATAATCAGGCAGGTTGTAAAACTAACCAGCAGTTTATCCAGATGATCTAAAACACTTTATTTAAGTAAAGTTTAAAAATAAGTGTACTTGAAATTCTGTAAATAATATGGTTCGCTATCATAACATTAACTAAAACTGCTGGCTACTGCGTATTTTGTGATCCAAAGTGTTTGACTTGCCCATCACACTGCATACAAATCATGTATACAGGGATATGAAAACCCCTCTTAATTATGTTCTATGCTAACATTGATCCAACTACCAAGTAGGATATACTCCAGAAATACTCACTGCAGCACCAAATGTGTATTTTCTTTAGATATTTGACTACATTATAAGAGTCTGCAGCAGAGTGTCATGTCAGTATCTGTCCTCTGCTTTCTGCTGCAGGCAGAGACGAAAGGAGAGGAAGCAGCAGCGTCGGCTGCAGAGGCACAATCATCAGGAGGAGGAGGGAGGAGAGGCCCAGAATTTTAGGAAACGTCCACGCAGAGAGGTGACGCCCAGCTCACTGAGGCTAGTGGTGGACTGCAGTTTCGACAACCTCATGCTGATCAAGGTAAAACAGTTCTGGGAACCACTGTAGAGGGATATCCACCACCAAGGTACTGACTCTCCTGACCAATAATCTTGTTTTGTCTTCAGGATGTTGGGAAGCTTCACAAACAGATCCAGCGGTGCTATGCTGAGAACAGACGAGCCTTGCATCCAGTGCAGGTTAGTGGTTACTGACTGACGTGAAACAGTTGAGACAATCCTGTCTGATGTATAACAACTACTCTCACCTCTCCAGTTTTATCTGACAAGCCTTGGGGGACAGCTGAAACAGAGCATGGATGAAAAGGACAAAGGATGGGTCAACTGGAAGGTAAGCATGATCCTAAATGACGTCTAACACAGATTTTAAGTTTTTTCGCAATCAAGCAACTCACTGCATTCTGACTTTTCAAGTCATTTCAAGAAGCAAACCGAGTTTTTGCCTATTTATTTCAGTGTGTGAGTGAACATGCACCAGTCAGTATCTGCCATCATGCACTTAAAACACTAACATGATGGTGCAGCGCTCCAGCACTACAGATGTAAACTTTATTGATAAGAGTACTCCACCTATTTAGCATTGTCTGACTCACCGACAGGAAAATGGAACACATTTGAGCCATAGTCTTTCTTTATTTCCATAAGTTGTTCTTCGTTGTTGAAACCCTGGTGACTACATTACCCACAATGCAACGGCCAACAGAGATTCAGCCGCGTTATGCTAGTATCTGCTAATGTGCCCTGGAGCTTCGAGCATGCAGCAGAGATGAAGAGATAGAGAGGAAGCTCACTTGTAGTCTTCAGACCAAACCGATCCTGACTCGAGTGACATCACTTGAGGACATTTATCTGACTTCACACAGCTGCCTCATTTCATATGCAATAGTTCCCTCAAACTCCTGTAAGAGACTTTGATGTGTAAAATTGGTAATGTCTTCCTTTTTTAAATTTTTTTTTTTACATTTTGCTGAAAAACTAAAAACACTCTGATGACCAGCCTTGTGCTTTATCTTCTTACTAACAATAAAAGTTGTATTTCAACATGCATTATTAAAATTTTTGTTCAAACATAATTAATTCAAAAAGGAATTAGGGATTTAGGGATGCAACTAATAATAATTTTCATTATCAGTTGATCTGCAGATTAGTTTCTAAATCAATCAATGCATTGTTTTGGCAATAAAATATCAGGAAATATTGAAAAATCCTAATTTCCAGTGTCCAATGCAATCTACAAATTTGAATAGATAATCACTCTGAAATCTTTCTAATAAATCAGGTTGGTGGGTGCTATGTAAATTGTTCCTATGTTACAAATCCAGTTATTATAATATTTACATGCACATATTCACAAAGAGAAATACTTAACATAACCTTATTAAAACACAAATCCTCATGGCTTATTTCTAAATAGAATCAATAAAGTAATCTAATACTACTGCTTCTGTTGCAAGTCATACCACGATTGTCCATGTAACTACACACATTTCCTACTTTATCTTTTGTCTTTTGTACTGAAACCTCTGCAACAGCATTTAGTCTGGTGATCCTTGCAAGTAGGAAGCAATTGCATTTATTTGAATAAATGTTCTTTTTATATAATTTTGACTTGTGTTTTGTATCATTGTACAGTATGTCTCACTTTGGTGTGTGTGTGTGTGTGTGTGTGTGTGTGTGTGTGTGTGTGTGTGTG